>JAVDBV010001234.1:0-15585 GCA_032619315.1 Piper longum
AGACGTCATCGTGGTACGGAACAAGGGCAAAAAGGAGAAGGGGATATGCTCAAGCCGACGTCGACGTCGTCGCTATCCAAAGCCCCTTCGCCCCCAATCTCCCCATTCCCTATTCTCTGGCGTTTTAAGACGGCCACTTTGCGGCGGATCCATGCCGGAATCGGTGCCCTGACTCCTCAATTTCCGGTCTCCCGCCTTCTCCCAGCCCATCTGTAAGTGCGCTTGCGGTTTTGTTCCCGGTTAATTTGGTGTTTTCCGTAGATTGGTGCCGTGTTTGTTGATTCTTTGGTTGAATTGCTGTTTGAACGATGCTTGTAATGTGTGTTGCATTGGGTGTTGTTTTGTGGAGTGGATTGAGAGTTGTAGGGAGAAAATAGGGTTTAGGCTTTGTGGATTAGGTTTTATGGGGCAAATAATTTTGCTGTTTTTGTTGATTGGATGGGAAATGGTGGGAAGAGTATCTGTTGAAATTGGGTTTTGTAAGTCATGTTTGTGTGGGTTGACCGTTTGTGAGGCAAATAATTGTTGTTGTTTTTGTGCTTTTGATTGGATGGGAAATGGTGGGAGGAGTATGACCGGTTTCGTAATTGAAACCTTGCAAAATTGGGATAGATTGAGTTTCATTTTAATAAAACGAAGAGTTAACATTTAATTTGACTCCTATACTTCTCTCCATTTAATAATTACATTGAATTTAGTTAAAAAGACTCAACTGAACCGATTAAATGCCCATATTTATGAAATAGAGTGTATTTAAATAATATAATATCCTAACTGTGTAGCTGTTGAAATTGTTTTTTTTTTTTTTTGATAGTTTGAAGGTTGATTGGTGGATGGAGGTCGTTGATTATATCTGTCCTTTGCGTAGTTTGTCAGATTCTAGGCTCATACTTTATACGCCTTATGTTTCCCCCGTGTGTTTTCTTGAGCAACATGTTATACACTAAATTGAAGTATTTAGCTCACGAATCAAAACATGAGGATGGCACTTTTTGTTTTCCCCTTAAAGCATTCACTGTATCTCGAATTACTTTGGAGGGGAGTGTAGGAGTTTACCTATTACTTTCAGATATAGTTGTATTTGGATACCAGGGCCAGCATCTCATCGAGATGTATGTGCTACTCTTAGTGTAGGAAAAGTATATCAAGAGATGCATTATGCCCGTGGGAGAATTGTTCACAGGGAGAGGGAGAGAGGGAGGGAGAGAGAGAGAGAGAGAGAGAGAGAGAGAGAGAGAGAGAGAGAGAGAATCTGTCATATACTGCTTTACTCAAATGTTCATTTAATTTTGTTTGTTGTCTGTGGCCATAGGAAAGGGTTAGAGGTACGTGGATAGTGACAACTAGAAAAGATATTGGAAGTTTGTATTTGAGTACTAATATTTGTTCGCAAGTTTTGGTAGGATGAAGTGGAGGGGAAATGATAATTTATTCCAATTCCAACGTGGGTAGAACTAGAAAGGAATAAGGATACAGAAAGTTTGCAAGTAAGTGAACAAACGGTGAATGAAACAGACCCCCAAAGGTTCAACAAACGTGATTTGAGTATTAAAATGGTCTACTAGAGACTTTGGGGGGAAAGAATGCTTATCCTAATCCCAATTATTGGGAATCAAGTTGATGAGGAAGGAGAAAATAAGTTGTTCCTTGTGTAACATATATGTCATAAATTAAATTTGATTTTTTTTTGCTTTGCAGTTATATTGTTGTTGTTCTAGTTCTTAAATTTTTTGTTTCAATACCCTTCTGAAACATTCAGCTTGTATGCGTAGCTGGCGATGTCTATTTTTTTTTTATAGCCATCGACTTGTCATCATCATTAGTTTTAGTAGATATATATTCATGGTGTCCTTAAATAGCATTTTGTGCAACTTTTCTATTTGAATGTGGCTTCACTCATGGGCATCTTTGTTTCATTTGTTAGATATTACAAGTTAATTTTAGTTTTCGGCAGTTTGGCAGGTATTTTTGTATGGTATTTAAAAGAGTGGAAGAGCATGCCTTCAGAGACAGAAAGTGCAAACTCTGTTGAAGAAAGCTCACTAGGTGTTAGTGGTCAACCTTGGTGGCGTGGCGCTAGGTATAATATGGTTTCTCCAGTTGTATTTACCACTACGGGCCATAAATCTCTAGACGAAGTTGGGGAAGGTGGAGCTGCAAAAGTAGCTCCATCAAATGATGGTGGTAGTGTAAGGGAGGCGACTGATGCCAACAAGGAGCACTCCTCATCATCACAATCAGGTTTTGTTCTTCAACTGTTTCATTTTGTGTTTTGATGATATTCTTCCTGCTTGCCTATTGGTTAGATTGATGATTTCATTTTTGCAGATAGGTCTGGCAGTTTTCTTTTTCTATGTACCTTGCCATAGATGGATTTGATATTTTTTTGCATTTTTTGGACTGTTCATATTTTCTGGCTAATGTATTTCGTGTCTAAGCTACCTACTTTCTCGATAGGTAAACCTGTAGTTATAGAAGCATCTACTGGTTGTACTTAGAGAGGCAAAGTAAAGGAATGTTGATTGGCATGATTTTCTGTTAGCAGATTCGCTTTTACTTTTTGTTACTAACTCCTGTTGAACTATTGAATTTAGTTCATCTTGTTGGCTTCACTTGATTATGTTCCCGTATATTTCTAAGTTATGTTATTTAGTAGAAGGTCTGATGCAGGATCTGAAGGGAGCCTAGGTGGTCAAGACGGCCAAAATTCACATCAAGTTACATCTGCACTTCCTACAACAATGGGTGATTATATTGCTCCACACATGCAGTTAGAACTCGGTCATTCTCTTGTAAGATTCTATGGATGTAATTTATATATGGGGTTAGAGAGTCTTAGGGAGCAGGTTGAGTATCGCATGTTTGAATTTTGATGTTTCGTTTGTTTTTAATTATAATTTAGAGTTGGGGTTTCTGGTGACATTAGCTTGTCTTGCTTAATTTACAGGGTTATCCTTACACGGATCCTTATTATGGAAGCATAATGGCTGCTTATGGAACACAGGCTATGGTATGCAACTTTGTTTTGTAACTGGATGTGGGAAGAAAATGTTAAAAATACTTTGTTTCCCTGCTGAAATTTTTTGGGAAGGAACATTTTTTATTCATGCGCAATTTGAAGTGTTCAGTTGCTTGTCTTTTTTAATTTACCCTTTCTAATTTTTGAGACAGATCTCTTTTTCCCCCCCCTCTAGTTATCATGTTATGACAGCAGCTTTTAGTGTTTTAGAAAATGAGACAATGCAGTGTGTGTGGCTGGCGTGGGTGGTTTTACAACAGCTCTTCTGTTGTAAAATAAAGCTTAGGACTCTTTATGTTGACTGAATATAGCCATAGAAGGATGAGGGGAAGATGAGAAGAATTAAAAGCAGAAATGGAGAAAAATGGGTTACTGGGATCAGGAATAAAAGAGAGGCTATTGAAAGTTTGAGGGGAAAGATTTGCTGCAGAAGATAACCCTATGGTAAGGAGATATATGGTGGGGCCTAATTAAAGAGTGGCATTACTAGCAGCTCCAGGTAGAAATAATTGGACTAAAATTAGTAATCATTACAACTTTTGAATGACATTAGGTTCTTCTTGGGCACGAATCCTATTCTAAGATCTCAACCCATGTGATTGCAAATGGAATTACTGGTCAGGACCAGTATCTTTATGTGTATTGGTGCCCTTTTTTTAATATTTTTGTTCTCGTTGTAAGTTTTTGCTCGTAGTGAATAATTGGATTATGTGTTGTTGAACAAAAAAGCATTGCTGGTGAAGTATTGATCTATAGTTCAAGTACTGCTGTAATTTAGCAAAATGATAGAATTATTTGAGATGTAGTATATGCTATTTTCAGGTTCATCCCCAGTTGCTTGGGCAGCGTATGCCTTTACCTTTTGAAATGGCAGAAGAACCTGTTTATGTGAACGCTAAACAATATCATGGGATTTTGAGACGAAGGCAGTCACGCGCGAAGGCTGAATCAGAAAGGAAACTTATTAAATCTAGAAAGGTGAAATTAAACATCTCTGCACTCATTTTGTTGCAATTTAGAATCTTCTTTTTTGGGTAAAAGAGTGGCTGTTTTCTAGTAGAATTTTCCAGTATGCATGTTATACTGGTGTTTTGTATAATTGTTTTATGTTCTAATTAATTGATTACAATAGTTGGGAAAATAGGATCCCATGCTAATATCAATTTTGTTTTCGAGGTTGTTTAGGTCTGTTCTACCTTGCTCTCCCTCTTATGTTTGGAATTGCATTTCTCTCCTAAAGGAGTAGACTTCTTTCAGGTTGTTTTTACACAATTGGTGATGGTAGCCTCATTCACTAATGTCTTGATCCTTGGTTAGACTATTGTCCCCTTTCAAATTTTGGTAACATAACTTGGAGGGTTCTGAGGGTTCTTAGTCAGATCGCTCACACAGTTGTCAATGGATATTGGGTGCTTTCAGCTGATACTTTGTCTATTGAAGTGGCTTTGAGTTTTCTAAATCAACGTATATCATTTATCTCCAACTCTTGTATAGCATTGGTTCGTTGACCACCTTGTGTCGATTCTCCCTTGAGAGTTGTTGGAATTTTTTTGCATGCTCGTGGTGATTTTATTGTTTGGCATTTTTTTGTGTGGTTCAAGCAAAGATTAAACAAGCACGCTTATATTGCATAGCATGTTATGTCCAAGGGGATCTCAACAATAATTGTTATGAAACCGAGGATCATGTCTTCTTTGAATGCTAGTATAGTTTGCGCATATGGTGCCAAATCCTCGACAAGTGTCATATTCAACATCAGGTGCTCTCTTTCAATGAGGTTGATTGGTTGCTCGCTTTTGTACTCAAAATCCATGTTCTAGCATGCTTGTGAAACCTCTCTTCATCACCTTTTTTGCCTTTGTTTGTTATGAGCGCAACCATAGAATATTCCAATGCATTTCAGTTCATCAAGAGGTTCTTGCTTCATCAATTATTTCTGAGATTCAATTAGCCTTTGATATCTTTTTTATAGCTTTCTTGTCGACTTGGAGGTACTTTGTCATACCTTGTGTCGTTCACTGGTTGTGGCTTAGGCTGCTTGTAATCTTTATCTTTTGGGTTTTAGTTAAATTTTAACTTCATAAAAAAGGTTCCTTTTATTCTAATCAAAGCTGAATTTGGGGTTCATGGCGACCATTTTATGGTCATGATGTCTAAGCTCGCACTTTTGAAGAGGATTATCAAATGTTCTGTGTTATTGTTATATGTTTGGAAAATTTGTGGTAGTTTGGCACTGAAGAGTGAAAATTTTGCTAACTATTTCAATTTCTTGTCTATTATTATGATGTCAGTTGTTGCTGAAAAGCTGATCTTCAATGATGCTAAGCAGGGGGATATGCAAATAATTATAAAATTTGGCGTACCTCTATTATTGGTTTCTATGATGGCCTAATTGATGATTCATATGATTCCGAATTAGTAGATGTGAAGGTAGAATGAAACATTATATGATTGCAAAAGGACGGAGCAGATGGTGATATGAAAGGGGGAATTGAGTCTTGCAAAAAGATATTAATTTTCATACCTTAATGGCTAGGTTATTGATATACTTTGATTTATGCATGTTGATTGGCGTGTATCATTTTGCTGATTAACTGGTGAACAGGTTCTGAACTTTGTTGGTACATAATAAAGGCAACATATTGTCTCACGGGTTTGGTCCGTTTTGTGAACTTCAAATTGATTTGTATAAGGGAAGACAAATCTTCTGTGGTTGGTTATGGCTTTTAGATAGTTTGTATTTTTTTTTATTTTTATAGATCAAGTTAGTGCTTCTGTTTTGTCAAAAAAAAAAAAACCGGGCATGTGTTTTTCTGAATATGATCCCTTGACTCTGGAGGAAGATTAACAGTTGGTGTTTTTTAATCAATATTTCAGCCTTACCTTCATGAATCCCGTCATCAACATGCAATGAAAAGAGCAAGAGGTTGTGGGGGGCGCTTTCTAAATACAAAGAAAGCTGGCAATGAGAACGGTACTTCCATGCCTGAATCTTCTGATCAATTAGTTCCCCGTTCTGCTCAACCAGTGTCCTCCAGGACTTCTCTAGATGGCAGTGTCTCGCATGATACTTCTGAGCCCTCCAGTGGTACCGGAAATCTAGAACACCGCCGTGACACGTCTCATGCACCTTTCAAAGATATGAAGCTGGAAAGCCGCAGAATGGCATCTGCATAGAGCAGGCTCCTCGAGAGGGCTGAATGCGCGCTGAGGGCGGTGAAGGTGTTTCCATGTTCTAATCAATCCTGCCATTATTCATCTTCAAACAGATGTATCGAGGGAGGATGATTTTGGCAGGATTGAATTGGAGGCACCTGGATCGGTTCGAATCAGGGAGAACTGAATCCCTGGTTTCTCTGTTTCAAGGCAATTCATTCTTGGCTTGTATGGTGTCTCTGTCTTAAGAGAAAATGGATTGGTGAAAAGGGCAAGGGAGCTTTGTAACATGCCTTGCCTTTCTTCGTGAAAAACACTCTTTAATTTGTGTGTTGATTTATAATTTCAACTTTTTAACGTGTCTCGTATTTGTTTGTTACAAATCAATCGGGCATGGTAAAATATTCTCCAAGTGTTTAGACTTAAAAATGATTTTGTGCTGCGTATTTGCTTCATATGCAAGACGTAGGATTTGTTAAGACAGGGTTTGTGTTTACAAGCGCTTGTCAAAGCAGCAGATAAGGAAGACACGCAAGACTTGCGGCGTATTCTAGGCTAAGTTAAACGTTATTTTTGCAGAACTGTGTTTTGTAATTTGCTGTCTGCCTAAAGTAATCAGTTTGTGTTGAAAATAAAAAAGTTTTGGCTAATCCAGTACCCACCTTAAACCCAAAATGGCCGGTGAGACGATTTTTTTTTTTTTGCACAAAGCATCATTGATTTCATTCTATTGTTAGATCATCAAAAATCTTCTGAAAAAATAGTGCAATCGTAGAGGCCTTGATGTGTATGATTTTCTGCACCAATGGCTAAATTTTTGTATTCTCAACTGTACATTTTGAAGAGCCAACAAGAGAACGTTGTTAAAGACCAGGTTAAAAATTATTGCGGGCAACTTTTTAGAGGCGTACGTACGATCGGGATTAAAAATCATAACATTCTATTCTATTCTATTAACTTGGTACAGCACAAAATTTAAATAATAAAACGTCATCTTGATATCTAGCTGAGGTACGTGTTAACTTATTCAAGTTCCCAGTAACATAGAGAGAGAGAGAGAGAGAGAGAAAAAAAAAACAAGCGACACTGCAGGCTATGATTTGCCTTGTAGAAATTGTTGCTTCCTCTGCATCTGATGATCATTATCAGTATATAATAATCTCTTTTCCCGCCAAAAAATCAAAGATTAAGATGCCAATTGGCACTGCAAACAAAAATGGTTGGTTGATCAAGGACGAATTGCTCCTTGTCTTATCTCATCGGTAAAAGAATCAATCCGGTAAAGTTTTAAGCCTCGAGTGCGGCCTGGTGCACCACCTGAAATTGAAGAAAGATCCAGAGTGAACCTGCAATGCAAAAAGAAACAACATGAATTTGGAATTTGATTCTTATAGAACGGACAAGGAGTGTACTTAAACCTACAGGTTATTCGCTGCCTTTCCAACCTCAGCAGCTCCAAGCTGTACAAGGATTTTCTGACCTTTTTCGCCAATTAATTTATCTGAAGTACCATTCAAGCCTGCAGTAGAAGTCATCGCCCAGATTCATATTAGCTTAAGGACTCAAACCCAAAATGAGATAATGAACACTTTCAAAAATTAAATTACATGAGCTGGACTTGTTGACACTTCCATCAAGACCCAGAATTTTCTGCATGGAAAGTATGAAATGATTATTAATAAAAAAGCCCATCTCCATGCCTTCTCATGAATAAAACCATGAGTGCAGATTGTTACCTTGAGGTTCACGTAGCATGTTTCAAAATTATCGTTCTCCAAAATATGATCAAATATGCCTGAATTCCGCCCCTGTTCAAGCTCGGCTCTGGCATTATTGAGGCGTTTTTGGATTTGTTCCTCAGTCTCAGTTCCCCTAACATCATATAAAATGATCTTATATCAACGACAAAGGTACAACGGATAAGAGAAAATACTTTCTGAAGGCTCCATAACGTGCCCGGAGCCGTTTCTCCAGCTCTTCAAATGATGGAGGGCAGATAAATATAGAAACTACATCAATAGAGCTGGCCTTCACCGACCTGGCGCCTTGAACATCAATGTCCAGTATGCATCTCTGCAGAAAATTAGAGTTTCCTAACTGATCAGGAATTTACAACAATGTACTATATGATACAAAGTAAATTTTAAAGACTAAATAATTGGAAACCTATCCAGGACTTAGACGTTTGAAAAAGAAAATTGGCTTCCCTGCTACCATTTAAGCCAATAATGGCCCAAAACAATAGTTTGATCGAAGACTGATCGGAAGCAGAGAGATGGCTATTTGCATTGAGTAGCAGTAGTCATCATAAAAGAAGTGTCTCAATTGAACGCAAAAAGAAGATCTGGACAATATTAGGATGATAGTTCACCAAAAAAGCACTTAAATCTATACCCTTCCCGAATCTGTAACTGTTTCGACTGCTTCAATACTCGTTCCATATAGATTCCCATGCACATGGGCATATTCAAGAAATTTGCCATCTTCTATATCTTTCTCCATAATGCTTCTCTCCGTAAAATGATAGTGAACACCATTAATCTCTTGCTCCCTTGGAGCCCGTGTAGTGTGACTTACGGAAAAGCCAAACATCAAAGGGAAATCCGCCATGAGCCTGGATATTAGTGTGCCTTTTCCAACTCCAGAAGGTCCACTAATAACAACGGGCTTAAGCGCCTCCCCCACAATGCCTTTACTCCAAGCAATGACCTCAGTTTCTAATGCTGCCGCCTTCTCTCTAACAAAGGGGGTACCCACCTAAAAATACAGCAACAGAGGTAAGTACCATGAATATACAATGTCTGAAAGAATTGGCCAGAACATGCTTGAGAAAATAAAAAAAACATGTGAAACTAATTAACATCAACCATAAATAACATGTTTTCAAGACCTCAAGAAACCAGATGCTGTCATCTGGTGGCGCATCCCTTTTAAGAATTATAATCTTATTCTCGTTTAGAAGCACGGCAGAGTGGCTAGTGGATGCGGCAGGTCTTGTCCCCACGACGGATGGAGTATACCTACAAATTCATTGTCCATTAGCAACATCAAAATCATATACCTAGGAGAAAAGGGTTGGAAGTAGAGACTGCAATCTAACCATTTTCCTAACGACTTATAAAAAATTTGGACGCTGAGTGATGAAGCTGATGCATCATCAGATCCACCGACAACAAACTGATCAAGATAAGCATCATCGATTAGATGCATAAACTAGTCATGAACAATTTTCTTAATTGTTTAAAAAGTAAACTAAAGGCGATAAAAGAGGCATGGTAGACTCACAATCCTTTCGCCAACTATTGTGAATGAGCGAAAACCTTTTGATTCTGAATCAAAATCAAGAGAAGGAATTCCTTGACCATCAAAGAATAAACCTTGCACTTCACCCTGATTGCCCCCCAAAAAATAGCGCATGGTTAAACAACATATCATTCGAACCACAAAAATAAAATCTTTCTGATCCTAGGAGTCCCAGCACATTCTAAAACTCACCATATGCAGCTCTATAGCTTCCAAAGCCAAGCTTTAACCTGGGCAACACAAAACGTCGAAGTCAATACTCAACAAAACAGACAAACCAGAGCACAAAACCAATAAAAGCAATAATCAAGCACTCAAAATTTACATGCTAAGAAAGAACAAGCTAATCAAACAAGGAAAAAATCTGGTAAAAATACAAAACTTTGCATAATAAACCCACTGCCCAACTCCAAATGTATGTAGCGTCATCATTGAGATCAACACAAGCATGAAACAACAAAAAATCAAACTTTGAAGCAAATAAACCTATATAATACCAAACTAAACAATTAAGCACCAGCACAAACAAAAATATAAATTATTTTTAAAAAAAAAAAACAAATCACCTCAGATTTCTTCAGATCCCCGGATCACTAACAGAAAACTAACGACAATTCAATCTGGATAGCAAAACAGGTAAAATATGAGGATTGTAGCGACAAAGGAAGGGCCTTTTTTTTTTTTTGGCCACCTCCGCTTGTCTTGTTTGTGCCCAGAAGAGGAGGAGGCCCTGAGATGGATAAAGGAGGGAACTTTCGAGCTAGAAAAGGTGTATGGGGAATTGGGTATGGGCTGGTTTTTCAATCAAACAATGCTTGATATAGGAGGAGGCGGGGGAAGTCGGTGGCAAGAAGCTTCTTCCCGTGTGGAGAAGGAGTTCGCTTAGATTTTGTATGTCTTACTTCCTTTCCTTTCACATAAAAAGTTAGGGCGGGGCCCGTTGTCCGGATTGTCGCGTTCTAATGATTATTTGTTACCAGATTGGTGGTTTAGATGGATAATGACGATTATAATCCCTTTCTCAGGGTCGTGTTTATATTTGTTATAAACGAATATAGGCTGTTAATCGGGAGTAAGAACCAACTCACAACCTTGTAAATATGTAGAAGATGTACGTCAAAATAATAATGATGAAAAAGATAAATAAGATGCAACCTTTAGCTGATTAATAGCATTATCTAAAAATCATCTCTCCCTTTAATCTATTGTAAACCCCGATCCGATCTACGGCATGATAATAGTTTTTTATTCTCTCATATTTTTAGAGTAAATAAAAAATAAAATAAAACAAACTTTTATCTTTCCTTCTTTTTTTTCTAACTTATCGGACAGACCGAAAGAAGACCGGACTGGTCCGGTCAATCTCAGTATGACGCGGTCCAGACTTAATCTCTCCAATTTCTCATTGGACCACTCACCATTGGTGGGGAGTGGCCAATCAACCACGTGGGCAGTGGGCCGGTCCCCCTCCAACTGCCGAAATGTCCGCCAAACCGAATCCGGAATTGGCCCACTACTGCTCCAATTCCTAGTATCGTCTTCTTCTTCGTAGTTCGTACATCTCACCTCTCTCTCTCTCTCTGGTTACATTCTTCACTTCCACATTGCGGGGGGGAGCCTTCGATGGAATGTTTCGCATCTTATTTTTGCTAAGTTGATTGCCCTGCTATCTTTGTAGGACATGGTAAATAGTTTGAGCCAGCCTCGAGGCTGCACGGATGCTTTCTCTTTTATAGTTTCTGACATAACATTAGAATTAGAGTGAACAAATACAGTAGTTGGTATGACTAAGATGGAATATCTAAGGCAAAAAATACCACCAATCCAAAGGTCGTCGACCATAGTCCCTCAATAAAGCATGACATGCCAAGTATTTTATAGAACGCGAGTTTAATTTTGATGTCGCCGAGAAGCCAATTGTCGGTGATGACAGCTGCAAAACGAATCTACGTCACATCCCTCCTAGTGATTGGCTTCCCCATTTGCAAGTCAAATATGTCTTTGTTAGTAAGCGATTCCTTTTTAAGCTTCCCCCCCATATAATCACTGTCGTTGCATAAATATATCCTAGATTATGTGGAAGCATTTTTCCGTCTGAGAGCGACCAGTAGGAGTCTGCGTATAATCTATTCTATTAGAGGTGGTAGACGAAATATTTGACGCTTTTCTTGACAAGTTGGAAAAAAAATGGGCCATGCCAACCTTGTTTAGGCTGGCCATGGGAGATTTTTCAGCCTGGGCAAATTGTCAACTTGACGTTTCTCTACTCAGTCTTCATCCTCTCATTTAGTTAGGCAGGCCAGCAGCACCTTTCACGATCATGGTCATGCAACTACTTTGGGATGTTGTGAAATTAATACACGCTTCATTGAATTAAACCAGATGGTTGTTTAGCATATGTAACACGCTTATCTGGATTTTCTTAATTCCATGTTATAGCCAAGGTTTAGATGGTTGAAAACGAAATCAATAAAGGGTCGTGAGGATACAATTATTAACGTGATCCAAGGTCAACATAGAAAATAAGAAATATCTAATATGCTTTCGGTATATCTCCACTGAGTTGGAAGTTCATTGCATTGACTAACAAAATAAGTTTCCACCTTGTTTCAATGCCAAACTCTGCTTGTCTTTCCCTTGCAAGCACATCTTCCTCCACTCTACTCTTCCCAGTTTATAATAGTGATATTGACCTTGTCCTGCACCATTTCGTAAACCAGACTATACCGAATGTTTTGGCCAAGCCAAGATGCTGGGAATTGTTGTACATTAAATGCAGGGGGGAAAAAAGTACTGCACAGCGTATAAAAAAGCCAAAGCTGGAGGGGGGTCATTAGAACATGCTGTTTTGTGTTCCCATAGCCTCTTTCTCCTTCTAGCTAACTCATTTTTTTACACCTTTCCTATCCTTACGAGACACATTATTAGTCTTGATTGCTTTGAAAAAAATAATTTATAACTCTTGATGAACTCGATCTCTTCGCTTGCAATAAAATTGAAAACATTAAACTGAAATCTATCAGACAAATTTCTCATTGCCAGAAAACTACTAGACATTACTTCTCGAAAAGAAATTTCGGGCTCCAATTATTTGGATCTATAGTTAACAACAATACAACGAAAAAGATCTGGGACGAAAAAACTGTACTACGTTCTTTCATTGACTTGTATTTGCTCATATATGAGAACTGCTTTCTGACTCTCTGTCTATGCTGCTTTCTTCTACTTGTTCATCAATGCCGAAGTCTTCCACTGGCAAGGACGACTTTTCAGCAGCTCCGCTTCCTTCAGCAGTATCATTAGTTTTATTATCATAAATATGTGGTTGTTGCTTTTCCATAATTCCAGATAAAGCCAATCTTGGAGACCATTCAAGGACATCATCAATGATATTTGAGACACGTTTCTGATACCTGCAAAACAATAGACTCATTTTTAAAACGAAAGTTTCTATTTGATGCTCAATATCTAGTATCTAATAAACTTTGTCCACCAACATATTCAGGTCAAATGCAGGACTGATCCAGCAGTCATCAAAGCTCAAATCATAGAGGAAATCACACTCCAAACCCAACAAAAAAGGAGACTTGTAACAACGACTACAAATTTACAATCAAGGAAGCTAACTGGTGAAATCAATGCCCTTGATAAGTACATCACCACACAAGCAATTGTAAAATATACTAGCCAGCTGCAACTAAGGACTCAGAAATGGCTATTAATAACATCCTTGAACCGAAGCCATAGATTCCTAATGCAACAATGATAAAATGTTGCTTCTCATGTCACTCTGAATCGTAGACTTGTCTCACTGCCAACACAATAAAATTCATGGCAACTTATAATTTACTAGTTTGCAGTTTTTTATAATTCAAAATGAGAAAACAAAATTGAGGTTGTAATTCCTAAGACTTGAAGCTAATAAAAGGGCATAGGTAATGGAGAAACAGTTTAGTTATCATTGGCAGATGCTAGATGCAAGCCCAAGCTATCTGTATGCCACCATTTAATAATCCATTTTGATTGTTGCTTGTTTTATATCTAAAATAAAGATTTTTCAACTATATTTAATATCTGACCTGGCCCTGGCAGCATCATCAGGCGCATGGTGCCTCAAAATTAACATGACAATTACAGTAACTATAGCATAGAAAAGTCTAGAAGTCCACTTGGGCCGCTCTTCTTCATCCTTCTGAGGCCAGAAACGGAATAACTCTGACAAGGTTGCTTCCTCTGCTAAAATATTGGGGAAAAACCATACTCTTTTGCCAACAAGAATCCATATAGCTCCAAATATAATTGACCTCACTGAAAAAATAGAAATGCGTCACGAATTTTATAGCTCACGATAAAAAAATGACTTGTGAATTGTTTTATTTATGTACTAGCATCAAATGCTTTAGATCTTAAGTTGCGGCTGTGATTTTGGAATATCTCATAACACAACCAAATCATTCATAACTAGACCTATTCTTGCTCAAAACAAAGTCACAGAAGTTAAACAATGTATGTAAATGTCCAAAGATCAGATATTTGTACATTTTAATTAACAGTCAAACTTTTTCCATATGAATGACACTTATAACTACCCAAAATTGATAAGCAAGAAGCCCAACCTCAGATCACAGAAACAAGTAACACTTTTGTAATTTGAAAAATAAAACAAACAGAGCTTGATGTTTTAATATTGCTCCAAAATTGCAAGTTGAACAGATTAAACCAAGCAGTATTTTCACAAATTAAAAAAAAATGTCAAATAAGCACATGTATTAGTTTATATGAAAATGCAGAGAGCAATTGTATCAAAATTTAAATAATTATTTTCATTTTAAAATATAATTTTGTCATTGTATTTACCCAGCAGCAGGCTCAGTATCAGCAAAAGGATTCCAGCACAGGCATAGAGGACAAAAAGCTTGCAACTGTGAGGGAAGACTGGAAAAAGGCAAATAGCTAGTGTTGCCACAGGCCATAAAAATGAAAGGAGCGTTTGCCATAGTGGCCTTCTTTTCACATAGTTCCACACAAAAAAGGCATCATTCTCAGAAAACACTTGGTCCTGCCAGAGTTGACATAGAACACTAATTAAAATGGAATATCTTTATCCATTATTTTATGACAAAGGAAAACTGTTCCATCAAGTGAAGCCTAAGCGCATGCTTCTATCAAACAGCACTCTTATATGTAAGGATCCCAAAATTCTTCCAGTTACCAAGTTTCAATAAGAACAACAAAATAAATCCATGTTGTTTAAGTCCACCAATGCTCCTAGATTACCAAGTCCATAAAGGAGGAAGGCGGTCACATTTGAAAGGGCGTCAGGCCATCGATAATTGGCCATTTGGAAATATTCATGGCCTGACCACTTTTTGAAATAAACAAGGCAGAAGAATAAGAACAAGAAGTTCTTACGCATGCACATATTTTTTCCTATCAGTAGGTACGTTCCAGTACAATAAAAAAGGTCTTGCAAAAACACAAAGGAAATGGGGACTAGATCCCTAAATCCTGCAGCCTATAATTTCCATTTCAAAAACTGTATACATATACGGTTCATATTAGTGAAAAGAAAAAAAAGGAGAAAGATCTCATACAGGGTAAATTTCTAAATGAGCTGGCCATGAGGATAGCTTTTTCTTCCCAGGACGAACAGTTTTCACAACACGATCACACCTCACCAAAAGGTTCTTCTTCAGAAGGATGTCACCTATGTCCTCTGCTTCGAGGTCCTCATCAGATCCCAAAACTTCCTTTAGCTCAGGATGACTCTTTAAAAAAGCCACAAAATCCTTCCCCCGGAAATATTCTACACGCGCCTCTTGCAAAACAGCCCACCTTGATTCAAGCTTCTTATGGTCTCTCACCTTGTCAGCAAATAGCTGGAACACATCTTTCCCATGTTTCTGCAACACAAGAACACACAAAATCTAACTTGAACCAAAACATACAGCTAATCATACAAATGCTACCAGTCTGATCAAAATAAATTCACATGCAAAAATTTAAATTCACTCTCTACAAAAACAAAAACAAAAAAAAAATCAATCTTTCAGCATTAGAAACTGTATATTAATAGAATGTCGGTGTGTGTGTGTGTGTGTGGGGGG
>JAVDBV010001235.1:0-17618 GCA_032619315.1 Piper longum
ATATATATATATATATATATATATATATAAAAGAATCAGATCACTCAAAACATAAAAATATTATTAAAATATTATAAATTCGGACCAGATCACTCAAATCTATCTCCGATAATATATTTGGTATATAATATATTTAAATAGTCAAAATTTGTACCCTATTCGAACTAGTTCATGTGATTTTAGCTCAATGGGGGCGGGACCGATCAACGATGTGGATGGTTGACGTACCAATTGGGAGGAGTAAATATTTTTTATAAATGAATGAAAAAATCAAATATTTATACTAAACATTCGAACTCATTCTTAAAAAAGCCATTGGTGAACAAAGGCCGGTGACAAGAATGTGATGCCAAAATACTGTCGATGAAAATGTGGAGTTGAAAGGAATGGGGAACCTCTAATAAATCATAATTTTGATCCCGATAAATAAGGAAATCATACTTTATAATTTTTTTTTAATATGGGATTAGTCATGTGTTTATAGAACCGATAATGGCTCAGATTGCCCAATGGAAATCCTTTTTATTCCAAGATTAAGATTCAATCTCTTACTCAAGAAATCACGAGACTATTTATACGTCGTTGAATATCAATAAGCAATTACCATCAAGGATATTAATTGGACTTTCCAATTTTTCGAATTCGAGTCAACTTCAATATACTTTTAATTGAACTATATTTATCTATAATTTTTCCCTTTAACGCCTAAGAGTTCAATTTTATATCAATTACCAGGAATGGTTTGGGGCAATTTAGTGAGCCCATTATCCATTGAGCAAGACGACTAAGACCTGTATTGTGCAAGTTGATTTCACGGCAGAAGAAAGGAAAATGAATAAGATGGGTCTTGACCATATGATTTCTTCTATAGACATTTATTTAAAGTAATTCATACAAGGAATTAGTAATGTAGCTCATGTATAGAAAACTCAATTATGTAAACTAATTTTAATATATATATATATATATATATCTCATTATATAGAACTTACTAAAAATAAAGTATAGTTCCCAATATAAAATGAATGTCGATAATGAGGTGTAGCTCTCTTTAATTTTTTGAGTTTTTTACCGTAAATGGGAGAAAAGTTTTTTTATATTATAATGTGGTAGGAAAATATGTCTAATTATTAGAAAAAAGGGAAAATATAAATAATTTAACATACCCTCATTTTGTTAAATTAATCCCACATCCCATTTGGAGACAACCGGTGACTTGTATATAAACTAATGGGAGGCAACCGATGATTTGTATATAAATTAATGGGAAAACATTAATTCTTAAACTAGTTTTTGAATTAAGAGAGGCCCATGAACCTGTTGCAAGTTATTTTTGGGGTCCGAATGGCCTAACAAGTAGTATCGGAGCCAAGGTTAGTTAGTTATTTTTGGGGTCCGAATGGCCCAACAAGTGGTATCGGAGCCAAGGTTAGTTTTGGTGTTGCCTAAATTTATCACACGATTTGTCGATCGGTCCAAATTTGTGTCTCCCGATATGTCGGCCAGTCCAAAATTAGCCGGTCTGAAGTTGGCACGAATCGGCCAGTCCAAAGTTGGCCGGTCCGAAGTTGACACAAATTAGTGTTATTTAAAACCTCACCAAGATCCACATGTGATGAGGGGTCCGAAGTTGACACGAATTAGTGTTATTTAAAACCTCACCAAGATCCACATGTAGTGAGGGGGAGATAATTCAAGTGTTGTGATATGTGAGGAGGAGAATTGTTAAGTTAATCCCACATCCCTGGCTTTCCTATTAGCCTATATATAAGTCACCGATTACATCCAAATAAGATATGGGATTAACCCAACCGATATTGCTTTTGAAATGACATACAACGATATATTATGGAGCTTTAAAGGGGAAGATCTCAAGTTGAAATTCAGGTTGAACCGAATTAAGCCAGACTGGGTCTAGAAGTGAACTTGGCCGGACTAGTCTAACTTCTGAGTAAAGTTGGAATGGCCAGCGAATGGATCCGGGCACGACAGAACGCTGAAACACGGGTTCTCTCCGGCGACATTGGCAGCTTCCTGTGGGGAAAGGGCAAAGCTTTAGCAGCAAACTCCGGTAGGAAGTAGTATCTCTCAATTAGCAACAATCTTGATCGGCAACAAGATGGCTGGGCTTTGCCGGCAACTCTTCTCAACGGCAAGGAGTCAGGTGACGTGCGGAGTCTATCGAACTTTCTCTAGGAGGGCTCGACGTCTCTCCTTCCTTGCAAGCGGTATAACAGCATCAAGATGGCAAAAGGGCTAGGTTTTCCACTCTGTAGTGACAGTGACCAACAAAGCAGCGACTTTCCTGTAACTGACGGGGAAACCGAGTGGAATTGGTCTTTCTTCGGCATGAAGATAGTGACTGGAGGAGAAAGGAGAAGCTTCGGACGGATGGCACTTGTTAATGGCCATGAGGCGGAAGATGCTTGGCGTGCTGACTGCCGATGAAGACCTCTATATCGCTTCTGAACTCTTTACTCTGCCACCGAACTTCCTCCAAGTCCTCTGTTTTCTGAGACTGCAGCGACTCCTTCCTCTTGGTTCCAGCACCGACAGTTCACAGCCACCAGGAGGCAACCAAGAAAGTCATGACCTTTGGCGAGGCAAGGCTTCGGCAGTGCATACAAGGTGACAAGTTCTCCTTTCCCAGATGAAGGCAGCGAAGTTCCAACTCCAATGCTTCTCCCTGGCTTGGCTCAAAACAGAGTGACGATGGGGCTTCACAAGACAACGACTGGGAGGGATGCCAGTGGTGGCTACGAGGCAACAGCAATAGAACTCCGGCAAGGGCTCCTATAAAACGTGCAGAGATCGGCAATTTTTGGAAACCAGCAGCACTCGGCAGCGACCCCCATCTCCAAGGCGGCGAGGATCTGGACTCTAGGCATGTTGCACCAAGACTCCTTTGAAGCTGCGACTGGGCTTCATGTCCATGGCTATAGACGTCTTCACTTCTCAGCACTCCGCGTCCTGTTTCATCTGCTATTGGCCATGTTCCAGCACTCCTTAGGACCAATTTCTTGTCAGGGGATCCACCACGGTGAGGCAGAGCAAGAGACAGTAGAGCTCCAAGGCGGCAATGACAAAGCTTTGGCACGGTTTCACCCAGGCTTCAAAGTGGCAGGGCTCTAGCGTCTCCGCTTAACAATACAGCAGCGACGACAACCAGATACCTCTTTAGCAAAGTGGTCGCCCTCACAGCAGCCGGTGGCAGCAATGGATCTCCTCTCTGGTCGGTGGTGCTCCGGCGAACTCCTTCATAGCAGTGAGCGGTGAGACTCTAATGATGCTCCCTCGAGGCAGGGCAATGCTCCTCTTCCGACACACCCTGCTTTGGGTGATCTCCAACTTTGGATGGCGGCAACAAACTTTGGCAGCGACAAGCTCCAGCAAAGGGGATCTTGTTGGCAGCTCTGGATGGCAGCGGCTCCTTGCTTCTCCCCTTCACGGCTGTGGGATAAACTCCCCTATTTCTACCCGCAAAAAAGAAAAACCCCCTTTCGAATAGATCTGCTGCGGTAAGGCGGTGATCTTCAGGCGTTGGCGTGTTCCCGACAAGGCAAGTCTCAGCTTTGCAGCAGCAACCGGCAAGGGCGAGGCTCTTCACTCGGTGAACAGCAAGGCAGCGACTCCGGTTCTCCAGCAGCAAGGTGTGGCAGCAGCGTCTTCCCTTGGTGGACAGTAGCAGAACTCCTCCTCGGCAAGGTAGGGCTCCATGACGGGCTCTTGCAGGTGCAAACTTCCTTCCTTCCGAGCAGCGGCGGCATTAGGTGCCCACGGCAAGGACAAGAGGACGGCCAAGGCAGCAGCGTCGAGTAAATAGACCTCACGACGGGGAAGAAACCCATCCTCTTCGTAGCCTTCTTTTCGAATTTTTCATTTCCCTTCCCCTTTTTTGTAAAATTTTTAAGCTCGGTTATTTATAGAGTTTAATAGCCCTCTCCCCTTGTATTAGTCTCGCGAGGGATGTAAGCAAACTAAACCTAAGGTATTTTATGTTTGACTCTAATCACTTTTAATTCATATTCGTTAATTTTATACTCAAAAATATATTCGGCTCGAAATGAATAATTCGTTGAACAATGAATAGAACTCGAGTTAGGAGTATTTGGCTTGGTTTGGCTTGAAATTTGAGTTTGACGTATTCAAACTCGAAAAAATAATTGGTTTGACTTGACTCATTAATATTATTAAAAGCATATTGAACTTATATAATGTTGGAAATTTTTTTTTAATCTTTTATAAGTTGAATACGAGTCAAACACAAATATTTATTTTACTCAAACTTTATTTGAAAACATAGCGAACAAAACATGAGTTAATCTCAAATACTATGAATTTTAGACTAAGGTTTGCTTGACCTATAATATATTAAAGTTCGTCGAATACTCAAACAAGCTCAAATAAGCTCGATAATTTATAGAATTTAATAGTTACTAACATGTAATTGTGAGCTATTTCAATATCCTTTATATATTCCCTATCGTAATTTTAAGACCCCTTGAATTATTTTTCCCAAGTTCAGAACTATTCATGTGATTCGGATAAAGCACAAATTTATGCAAACAAATTGTATAAAAAATTAAATCACAAAAAGTTTCACATAGGTGACACTTTCCATCATCGTCGAGGACATTTAAAAGTGAATAAATACTTAATTAATTAATTAATTTAATCAGCTCTACTTGTCCGATAAATAACCCTAACTTAAATAAGTACTAAATTATTTCAAGCCCGGGTCCAAATTGAAATAAAAACAAAAAAATCTTAAATTTTACCCGCCTAATGAATTGTCATAATCAAAATGTACGAACAGAACACATACTATTTTATTCTCCCTCTCGTCCTAATATTTTCAAATCCTATTGAACTCCTCAAATTTGCCTAGCATATAAAACCTCTCCCAAGTACAATGTCTACTTACTTAAATATTTAAATAAAGAACTTCCTGCCAAAAAGTGAGAATTAATTTTTATCATTACATAATATACAGTGAGAGATTTTAACATATGTAATCACTAAAACTTGAGAAAATTTTAAGAATTCACTTTAAGTAAAAATTGCATTTAAATTATTTTTTAAATTATTCTACTAAAATATATTAAAAGATATAAACCACACCAACTTTGCAACTTTAACCGATGGCCGCCACCAACAACTTTACTTGGAACATGGGTTTAATTTTGAATCGGCAACAAAAGTGACATGGTGTGAGAATCCGTTTCTGATTTGATCTTATTTAACCGATTCAACTCGAATTTGGTGTAAATGCTAGAATTAAACTTTGCCTCAGAAAAAGAGTTTTTATACAATTTTGTATAATTTAATATTTGATAAATATACAATAGATAAAGATATTATCTAAATAAAAATTCAACCTGTTGTCTTCTTATTAGTTATGTTTTCATCCTATCTATAATATTTAACATTGTCTACCTCAAAGTTGCACGAATTGGCCGATTTCGAGTGGAATCGGCCGATTTAAATTAGATCGGCAGTAAGCCGATCCGATTTTGGGGTCCAATCGGTCGACCCCCAAATTGGCGCCTACACCGATTCCGACAGAGTTAAATCGGAATCGGAATCGGACAAAGTGGCAAAAATCGGCTTTTTTTAGTAAATTACTAAAATACCTTATATACGGTGGTGGTGGCGGTGGCGGTGGTGGATAGGAGAGAGAAGTGAGGGGAGAAATAAAGTGGTGGTATTTTTATAATTAAAATTCGACTCTCGTATTTGACTCGAGTAAAAAATAATAACTAATTTAAATAATTTAAAAAATCCAAAAAATATCATAAAATATAATATATATATATATATATATAATAATATCAAAATGATATTAATATCTAATTTTTATATATTTATTTATAAATTATCAAATTATTATATATGACTGACTTAAATCGATTTAACGAAACTAATTCTTATTCGATTTAGACTAATTAATACAACCATGAGCTGCCCAACCAAAAGGTAATTTATCATTGGTCACCCTGATATTGTGAGAATCCGTTTATGATTTGATTTTATATAGCGGATTCAACTCGACTGTAGAAACCCTGGAATCCAAACAATTTTGTATATTTTAATATTTAATAAATAAACAATAGATAAAGATATAATTTATATAAAATACATAAAAAATCAACTGATTTGAAAGTAATATTTACCAAGGGCAATTTTGAAAATATTTTTTTAAATTTTATTTAAAAAAATTATAAATATACCTCTTTTTTTTTAAAAAAAAATTATTTTATTCAAAAAAAAAAAAACCCAGCTTCCTTCTTCCTCCTTTGACTCCCAAAAACCAGTAGGGACTTGCAAAGCCCCCCCCCTCTCTCTCTCTCTAAAAGCATCTTCAATCCCATCCCAACCAAACAACAACAACAACAACAATCAAGAGCAGCCCAAAAAGCTTTGACCATTAGATTGAAGCAGGAGCTTTCATGGCGGATCCCCAACCTCAAACACTCTGATTAGCATCCACGCCCGACACCCCGTGCTCCGCCCCCCAATCATTCCTGTCGCCCGCGCCACCTTTTCTCTTCGGATCGGGCCGCGATCTCGGCCTCCGACTCGCCTCCACCCGGCGATGGTGTGAGAGATGAGGTTTTGGGGCCTCGGCCATGGGCTGCGTCTTCGTGAAGGAGGCGCCGGACGACGCTGGGCAGAGGAAGAGGTCCGCCGCCCGCGCCGTTGGGGGCGGGGAGGCCGCCGCGGAGGCGGGGGAGGTGTCTGCGAGGAAGTTCCAGGATTCGGCGGCGGAGGTGCGGAATGGGGGCGGCGGCGGCGGCGAGAGGAAGGAGGAGGGCAGCAGCCGGCGGCGGCGGGGCGGCCGGGCTAACCCTAGGCTCGGGAACCCGCCAAAGGGCCGGCGTGGGGAGCAGGTCGCCGCCGGTTGGCCTTCTTGGTTGTCTGATGTTGCCGGGGAAGCTCTCAATGGATGGATCCCTCGCCGAGCCGATTCGTTCGAAAAGCTCGACAAGGTCAGCTCCTTCCTTCACCCTATTCAATTCCTGGATTTCAATGTGTCGTATGTATTTTCGATTATCGGTGAGTTGATGAACTGGTTATATCTATCTGGTAGATTGGGCAAGGGACGTACAGTAATGTGTACAAAGCTAGAGACACATTGACGGGTAAGATTGTGGCGTTGAAGAAGGTCCGGTTTGACAGCTTGGAGCCGGAGAGTGTGAAGTTCATGGCTCGGGAGATTCGGATTCTCCGGCATCTAGATCACCCCAATGTGGTGAAATTGGAAGGGTTGGTCACTTCGCGCATGCACTGTAGTTTGTATCTTGTGTTTGAGTACATGGAGCATGATCTGGCCGGCCTTGCTGCCAGTCCTGGAATTAAGTTCACTGAGCCGCAGGTCTGTTTCTGTGTTTCTTTTTTCTCTCTTTAATGTAATGTAGAGGTTTCGTTTCTGGAATGCACTTATTTTTTGATGCTCAAGGAGTTTGAGTACTGTGGCAGGTGAAATGTTATATGCATCAGTTGTTGTCGGGGCTTGAGCACTGCCACACTCGAGGCGTGCTGCATCGAGACATTAAGGGCTCGAACTTGCTTCTAGACAATGGTGGAATACTTAAGATTGCTGATTTTGGGCTAGCTTCCTTTTTTGATCCGAGTAAGAAGCATCCTATGACGAGTCGCGTCGTTACATTGTGGTATCGCCCGCCTGAGCTTCTGTTGGGGGCTACTGATTATGGTGTTGGCGTGGATCTTTGGAGTGCTGGCTGTATTCTTGCAGAGTTATTGGCTGGCAAGCCTATCATGCCTGGTCGCACTGAGGTAATACTAGACACTGGAGATTTGCACTTATCTCCCTTTCTTGCCTTTTCTAATGGTAAAATTGCTTATCAAAGGTTGGAAAAAAAATAATGCTTGCATCTTGGTATGGAATTGGAATTTTTATTTGTAGTATGTAGAAGTTTTACTGTCATAGGTAGTTTCTCAAGTATGTTGACTGCAGATTTTTTTATGTTTTCGAAGTTGGGTCAGTCTGATGTTTACCAGTCATTGTGGCTATTTCACAAGGCATGAGCAACAAATTTAGCAGTTGCAATTTGTGTGACAATGATAACAGTGTGCTCTAATATCCCAAATAACCCTTTGACGGAATTACTCATTCTAATGACAAACTGTCACGGAGATTTAATATGGATATGAAATCATGCAAGTTGTCAATAGAGGTTATCTATATATGATCTGACATAGTGTATATTACAACCTCTTCCACAAGTTCCGATTGCCTGGGGACTAATAGATGAGATGATGAATAGCACAAACCATGAAAAAAGCACAATCATTGTCATCTCCATCAGCTCAACCTTGTGCTGTCAGGTCCTCTTATAAATATTCAATAGCACAGACATTTACATGGGAAGATGTAAATCCGTATGAATGACCCCCGCCTACGACACTTTTAAATTAGTGTTTGTGTTGTCTTATGTGTAAACAGGTAGTAGAATGATGATATGTAATTTTTAAAAGGATGGCTTGTTTGACCAATTATGGAAGGTAAACCACTCAGATGAATTGCCAATGCTTCTCGGCATAGTCACACTACTTCATAGCACGAAAATACATTCCCGACATAGTCACACTACTTCATAGCACGAAAATACATTCTGGTTGGACCAAGGAAATCTTTCTGTTAGCTGTTGCAGAATAAGGGAAAACTTTAGTTTGAGCGCTCTTAACATTTTAATGCTGTTATGTATATCATTTCTTGTAGTTGAAGGAAAGTTTAAAATTTTTCCTTTAGTAGAAAACCCAACATAAATAGTGCTTACTTCATAACACCTGTGGCCAATTTAAATCAGTAAAATGTTTCTCTTATTTCATTCAGGTTGAGCAGCTGCACAAGATTTTTAAATTATGTGGTTCTCCTTCAGAAGATTATTGGAAGAAATCTAAATTGCCGCATGCAACTATATTTAAACCGCAACAGCCTTACAAACGATGCATAGCTGAGACATTTAAGGATTTTCCACAGTCATCATTGCCACTGATTGAAACTCTTCTTGCAATAGATCCTGCTGAACGGCTGACTGCTACTGCTGCATTGAATAGTGAAGTGAGTTACATGCTTAATTTTATTTTATTTTTATTGAAAATATTATTGATGCTTCTTTCTAACCATTGGCTCAATAAATTTTATTTTGTTGGTCGAAAAGAATTTTCATGTTGAAATTAATTTTGAACTTTTTGATGAACACAATCAGATATACGTAACGTATCCACTAGCTTTTAAGTATGAGTACTCCCGTCATTGATCTCTATTTCTTTCTATCACCTCTAGTTGGGAAAATTTTAGTATCTTGAAAGCTTTTTAGCTTTTATTGCCAAAACAAGTATTATTTACACATTTAAATGCCTCTCCAGAACTGAATATCATTGTCGTGCCTCTTAGCGTTTGCATTGCTTTTCTATTTATATGCAACATATATCTTGGCTTTTCATGTTTATTGCAGAGTTTTTCCATGTGCATTTGGGAGTCTTATCATTCCATTTTGTTCTTTCTAGTTCTTTACCACCAAACCATATGCCTGTGATCCGTCGAGCTTGCCTCAGTATCCTCCAACCAAGGAGATGGATGCAAAACGAAGAGATGAAGAAGCTAGGAGGTAGGCACTTTTATTTGGCTTATCTATTTGTGTTTTTTTGGAGCTAATTGGTTAAATCCACCTGTCATCCATTTATATTTAGCAATCCAATCTGATTATGTAGTTGTTTAATAGGCATTAAGCATCATTTCATTGGGGCACTCACTTTATAACTGCATCTTTTTCACTTCCTTTACAATTGTACTAATTATATGAGTTGTAATTTCTGTTTACTCTTCAGCTGGTTCACATATTAGGCTGTGTTCCAACATCTATCAGAATGAATAGTTCTTCTGTTCAAATTGATTTTCCATTAATTTTCTTCACAGTTGAGATCATGTGAGCTTTTTTTTTCATTACATTGACTTTCTGCATGTATCAAAAATTTTGTAGGTTGCGAGCTGCCGGGCGAGCTAAGGGGGATAATGTGAAGAAAACTCGACCTAGGGAACGAACGGCTAGAGCAATTCCAGCTCCTGAAGCTAATGCTGAACTACAGGCCAATCTAGATGTATGTTACACGATTCTTATTCTCCATTTTTAGCTTTATCATTTATTTGTCTTGCAATGGAGACATCTACATGATGCTGCTAATTTCATCAGTCTGCATGTTGAGATATTCTTTAAGGTTGTGTGCATTGTCTACTTTTGCAGCGGCGACGTCTTATTACACATGCAAATGCAAAGAGTAAAAGTGAAAAATTTCCTCCTCCCCACCAGGATGGAGCTCTTGGCTTCCCCTTGGGTTCTTCACAGTACATGGATCCAACCTATGACCCACCAGAAGTTCCTTTCAGTACCACATTTACTGGCCAAAAGGTACCAGTTTCAGCTTGGTCTGGGCCATTAGTGGAAGATACTACTGTGGGACAACGGCGAAAAAAGGATAAGAACAGTGGTCGATCAAAAGGGAAAGAAAGGATGCCATAACTCTTAGGTTACATTTCTTCGCTTCTCTCCACCCTAATTGAGATGTATGTCAGAACTTATAAACTCAGAGGCATCTTGCTGGTTTCTTGGTGACTTTTTTATTGGTCGCGGATCGCAGCTTCATTGTATCATTATGTTGAGTTGCAGACACGTCGAATCCATTTTGTTTTCCTTTGTTTTTCTGGATGACTAAGCTTTGAAGAGGCCAAGGATCACATATACACCTTGTCTGTATATTTCAATTCCTTTTAGTTCATAATTCATTCTGTATGCTGTTAACTTGACAAATCTTTGGAATACAGGAATGAAATAAATTTGTTACTTTCTGCAATTCTCCGGTGCTTGAAGTCGCATGCAGGTGAGTCACATTTCCTTGTTTGTTGACTAGGAAATTTTTTGCCGATAAATCTACTCTTGTTTCCACTTTTTTTCTACTCTTGTGAAAAGTCCTGATATTATAAAGTTCGAATTGATTCTTCCACCAAACCTCCTACCTTTTCAAAAGATCTTACCCATTTCAATTAGTCCATGTATTTTTTGTGTTTGTATTATATACAATATTTAATTCTTTTAATACTGAGTGGATCCCGAGGAGTTTTTTAAGATCCCCTTAATAATTAGTCCTACATCCTGAACTTACACGTAGAAGTTCTAAGTATATTATTGATGATGTGTTTATGATCTTTAACTTTAGTTGATTATTTTAAAAAAATGATTAACCTTATCTATTTGTACTTAGGTGGAGAGATGCATTACAAATTTTATTAAGGGTAAAATTTTTTAAATTTCTTTAAGATTTAGCACCGGAAATGTGTTTGTGATTTTTAATTTTTATTAATCACTTTTAAAGAAATAATTTGATGATAAATTTAATAGAAATATGTTTATAATCTTTAATAGCGTATTAGGTTTTATTGAAAAAAAATTCTTACACAAATCTTTTTATTATCAAAATTTCTTGAGAAATCAAAGAAGAAAAAATGCAACCAAACACCCTATTGGAGTCAACTCAAATTTAGGAATCATTGCATGCATGCTTTGTTGATAAACATGTCTAAGAGATGGTTAGTCAGAGAAAATTAAGTATCAAACTAATATCGTAATTAAATTTGTCATATCTAAAACAATAAAAATTAAAATAATCAAGTCAAACGATCAAATTAGTTGAACAAAGTGTTTTTAAAAATGGTTAGAACTCTAATCAAACTAGTGGAGTCCAATTTTAAGCTGTGAGATTTGAGCTTCTAAACGAGTTTAAATCTAATTGAAAATGAAATTCTTGTGATTAGTTGGCTTGTTGTTAGGGTACATTTTATTTAATAAATGTTAATATTTTGTTGGGTCTATTATGCTAATTGGGTCTTTATTTTCTCGATTAGTCGATATAACTATAAGTGTGTTTATGGTTTATTAATAGTATCCTGTACTTTAATACATGGCCATAAACCCAACTTGGGATTATATGTCCAATTAAGAGTTTAGTTCAATATTACTTAATTTACCCAGCTTTTTATAACAAAATTTATGTCCAAGTAGGGCTTAAAAGGTGTTTTGCTTGTTATATTTTTCGTCAAAAATCATATTGGCCAATCCATTAACCCTCATGAATATTTATTTTAAGTTGGGCACATCACATCATCATCTCTTAATGGAAGCAAATTAGATAGTGATGATCATAAGAAGTGATAATTAACTAGGTTTAACTGGATGATGAGATATGTAATGTTTCTTACGGCAAAAAATACAGTCACGTCATTGCAATCATTCTCAACCCTCTTTTCATGCCTGGTAAATAGCGTTGCCAAGATATTTTATACGAACTGTCTTTTTCATACTCGTTAAATATAGTTGTCAAGAACTTGCCTAAATACAAACTAATGGTTCTCAGACCTCTTGTTGATATACCTGTTAAATACCATTGTCAAGAACTTGCCCTCTTGTTGATATACCTGTTAAATAGCATTGTCAAGAACTTGCCAAAATACAAACTAATGGTTCTCAGCCCTCTTGTTGATATACCTGTTAAATACCATTGTCAAGAACTTGCCCTCTTGTTGATATACCTGTTAAATACCATTGTCAAGAACTTGCCAAAATACAAACTAATGGTTCTCAGCCCTCTTGTTGATATACCTGTTAAATACCATTGTCAAGAACTTGCCCTCTTGTTGATATACCTGTTAAATAGCATTGTCAAGAACTTGCCTGAATACAAATTAATGGTTCTCAGCCCTCCTGTTGATATATCTGTTAAATAGCACTGTCAAGAACTTGCCTAAATACAAACTAATGGTTCAGCCCTCTTGTTGATATACCCGTTAAATAGCATTGTCAAGAACGGCCTAAGTACGAACTGTTGAGTTTAAGTTTATCTTTTCAAAATAATTAACCCAAATTAAATAATATACTAAATTTTCCTCTGATGGGTAAGATTTAAGTGAACAATAATTTGTCAGCAACTTGGCTTCCTTGTTTGAATCGCTTCTGCTTATTGCATCTTACAAATTCTCATGTCAAACAAGGAACCAACCATTTGCATGCACTTGCATATGATCATTCTAGCTTATTACCTCAAGATTATCCAATAACAGACAAAGAATATTTTTAGTCATATTTTAGTCGGTAATTAGTAATTATTCAAGCCCAAAAATTTACATGCATTGCATTGCACCACCCTCACACAGCTTTATGTTCACCAGCAAAATCCCATCTGCTTCATTTAAGACCCAATCTGCCAGCATTTAACGAACCCCTTTGGACTTTCAATTCCCCTTCTTAAATGTGAAATTTGTATCTTTCCTTTCTACTATCCTATATCATCAGACATTAAAGTTGGCACCTTTCTTCCCAGCTTTCACACTCCATGTCAGCTTCGTTCCATCCAAAACTTCTTTTATATTCCATCTCCTTCCTCACATCTGGGTGAGTTAGTGAGATAATTGTCTTGAGCTTGGTGCCCACATTGTGATTTATTTTTTTCTGAGAATTCGGAATCACAATTCAAGATGGATCACACTTCATGCCATGGCAATGAGGTGGGCAATGTGCCCAACAGCTCCAAGGCGGTTTCTTCTCCTCAATACTTGCTGAGAATCCTTGTCTTTGCCACAACTCTTGTAGTAGCTGTTCTGATGGCCATCAACAAGGAGACTCAGAACATTCCTCTCAAACTTGGACCTGATTTGCCTACTGTCTTTGTCCCCATCCTTGCCAAGTCCTCCTACTTGTCGGCTTTCAAGTAATGAAATATATATACACATCTTAAATATAATCATCTTTATAGCTTTCTTTTGTCTTGTTTGCATTACTATTTTCAGTTCTTGCATGATTTCCAGGCACCATTTTGGTTATAAGCCCAAACGACAAGATTATTATTAATTTCTTACTTTCTACTGTAGTGCATGCAGATTCCTGGAAGCTTTTATAGTTTAATTATTATACAACAGTACTGACTTTTTATTTTCTTTTGAAGGGGAAGCTTCCTAATGTTAATGCTGTTTAATATTTCATTTTCTCTTCTATATATATATATATATATATATATATATTATGATTATGCATGCATGACATGATATACTAGGTTGTTTTTGAAATTTACTCGGCTCGAACTCGATTTTTTTGACTTTTAATTAAAATCAAACTTATTAATTGCTCTTGACTGATTTGGGGTTGAATTTGTTCGAAAAATAAAACTTATAAAAGAAGAGACAATACGGAGAAAAAATTAAACTTTTATTAAGTCATGATACAAATGATATCTTACGGCTCTATTTATAAAAACCAAAAGAAAATGAAAAGACACATTGAGTAATCAAAAGACACTTGATCAAGATGAATCATTAATCGAAGACCCAATTTGGGCTTATTATTTCAACATCCCCCCTTAAACTCAAATAGAAAAATCATGCATGTCTAATAACTTTTTTAACTTGAAAAAACTTTCCGGCTTCAATGACTTATCTACAACTTGATCTTCAGTCTTACAATATTCCAAATTAATTTATCTCTTTCTTACCAAATCTCTAACAAAATAATATTTTATCTTAATGTATTTACTCCTCTCATGCATGACTAAATTCTTGGTTAAAGAAATAGGGAATGATTATCACACAAAATTGTAGTAGGTCCACATTGAGGATACTTCATCTCCTCAAATAATCTTCGCAACCACATAACTTGACTTGCAGAAGATATAGCAAGAATATATTCAACTTCAGTAGTAGAAAGTGCAATCACTTCTTACTTCTTAAAGAAAAATAAACAGCATATCCCCATTAGCATTATTTTTTCACAAAAAGGGCATCCTCATTAAGACACCTATAATAACCATGAAAAGAGAAATAGAAGTCAATATGAGTATGCCAAACTCGTGGAGTTTGCTTCAACGCATAAAGGGCTTTGCAAAGCATATATATTTTCTTCTAATTATATATTTTAACATAATCAAGAGGTTATTCCACATATTCCACGAGTAGATTTGACATTTATTTGATGAATTTTTCACTTATTTTGAGCAGCCAATGCAATCAACAATTTAACAGATTCAAGTCTTGCGAGTAGGGTAAAGACTTTGTGATAGTCAATACCGGCCTCTTGTCGATAACCCTTCACAACCAATCTAGAATAGCTCTCATCAACCTTATCCTTTATTTTGTAAACTCACTTCACTTGAATAGCTTTGTGTATTTTGGCAAAGACATCAATTGTTAAGTCTTGTTCTTTTAAATGACATTGATATCTTTATCCATTGCTTTTACTCATCTTTCATCTTTTACACCTTTAAACCTAAGAGGATCACCACCTGCAAAATAAGCACAGTGCATTAAATCTCCATCATCATCAACATCATTATCATTATCAATTTCACAATCATGAAGACGGGGCGGAAGAACGGCTTGCCAAGGAGGATTCCATTTAGGAGATGGTGAGGGCGCCTCAATAGAAGATGTAAGCAGATGCTTCATTCCCTCGTGATGTAGATGCATTAGGATCACAAGTAACAAGATCATTAGTCAATATATTATTCAAATCAAGTAGAATTATATTTTTCCCTTTTTCGTCTATTGTCCAATCCAAAGAACTAACCTCATCAAATTTAACATTGCTATTGATAAAATATTTGTTCAAAGTAGGACATTACAATTTATATGCTTTAACTCCTTAACTCAGGAACGATGGAGCTCTTTAGCTCAAGAGTGGAACAAGCCTTATCTTTCTCCCTTCAGTAGAAGCGGCCCTTTATCATCCAACTCCACCCTTTGGGTACTAGGAATCTGAACATAAATAATATACCCAAACACACAAAAATGAGAAACTAGTTTTCTCCACACATATGAACATATTTTGTTTACCACACATATGATTACTACACATGGTATCAATATACTCAACACTTGAAACATTCTCCTCAAGGACATTACAAGTATGAAAAATAGGAGCAATTTTTTTAGTCAGATCAATTAAATTAGCACCATCATTTTCTTTATCCTCTTATTTTTTCCAACATGTAGATTGATAATATTCATATTTACCATAATAATGACATTTAAATTGAGATTTGTCATATCTTTTATTATTAAAAATACCTCCTCACTTAGCTTGCTTTTTTAACCTCTTCACAACGCTTTCTTTGATGCAGATGCACTAACTTCCTTCCCCCAAAACAAATCATCTATTTCATGGATAGATGATGAAGAAAGGATTCCTCGTCATCTCTCTTTTGATTTGCCACATTCTTCAACATGCTTTCGTCTATCTCTTGTCTTTTGATAGATGTTGAAGAGTCTTGTCCCTCTTCACTCGAAACTCACAACGTCTCCGTCTCTTGGGTTCATCAATGTTGCCTCATCCTTGGCCTATTTGAGCCTTCCACAATATCATATCCTTCTATGAATTGAAAAAGAGTTGTTCTACTTTCTTTTAGTCACGCAAATCTCCTTTAGGGTGACTTCATCTTCTAACTCTGTGCAGTCATATTCGGAGTTGCATCCAATCAAACAAAACTTGTTGATTACACTTCACGGGTTGTTACTCGAACTTGGCTTTGATACTATTATGATAGATGCAAAGAAATATAAGATGTTCTTCATAACAACAAAATAAATAATACTGATGACAATTTTAATACAACAATATCAAGAAGAATTAACAAAATTACATTGAATATGATGGATCTTAAAATCTTATCTATACTAGCAAATAATTATTAGGGAGCTCAACTTGTGAATCACAATTTAATATAACATGTATATATAGACTTCGAGTCCATCTCACTTATCTACATTTACATTTAATATTACCTCTTAATATTCTAGTCACGAGACTTTACATTTACCAAAAAATTCTTGACAATATAAAAATTAGAATTAGATTCCAAAAGAGTTGAGCTCACATTATAAGTTAGTAAATTTGTATTCATCCATGCTCTAATATATGTTTATTTTATTTAAAAAAATAGGAATAATTTTTTGGCTAGATTATAATATAAAAGTTTATTTTTTTCAAAAAGAAAAATACTAATCTTTTAAGTCGAGCCAAGTAAATGCACGCTTAGGTTCACATCATTTGAGTTTGTATCAATTGTGAATTATAATATGTATTAATCGACAAGTCGAACTAAATCGATCTATGAACAACTACTTTACTTTATAAAAAAAACTGACATCAATTTGATCTTTTATCATTTTATAAATGTTTGTAATCCTTATTCTCTTATTACATCTCACAACTTCTTGGGCAATTAATATTAGGTACTTTGTAGCTGTGAATGCCATGGTGTGCGCCTAAGCCGCACTATCCCTCCTCCTATCATTGATGTGCAAGGCTGGAAAGAGCTCACTGGCAGCCTGGATCGCGGCCATGGATGCCGTCTTCATCGCGCTGCTGTCGACGGGTGTAGGGTTGGCCGGGGCCGTCGGAGCGCTTGGCACAAAGGGCAACAACCATGTTGGGTGGCAAAAGGTGTGCAATTACTATTGTAAAACCCGTGATTCGAGTCACAGGTTTTATAGTCGTTAGCCGATCGGTTCAGCCGTCGGATCGAGTTGAGGGTATTTCAGAACACGTGTACCGAGC
>JAVDBV010001236.1:0-13157 GCA_032619315.1 Piper longum
GGCGGGTATTTTCGTAATTAAAAGTTGACTTGAGTCCAACTTGAATAAAAAATAATAATTAATTCCAAATAATTTTAAAAAAAATCTAAAAAAATATTAAAAAGTATCATAAACTATAATAACACAATAATATCAAAATAACATTAATATCAAATTTTTATATATAACCGATTCGGACCGATTCTAATTCCGATTCCAATTCAGATCAATTCAGATTGATTCCTGAACCGATTAAAGAAAACCGATTCTTGGCCAATTTAAACCGATTCCGATTCCGATTCTTTGGAAACCGATTCTGATTCTGATTCCAATTCATGCAACCATGAGTATAGTTCGATCAATTCATTTTTACAATAAAATGCTAGAGTATTTTTTTAGTCTGTATGTTTCAATTTTTGTTGTTTTGTGATTGAAAATTTCTATTACTATCTCTTATTTATCATTATGAAAACTTTGGAGTATTCAAATTAGAAATCCTAAAAACATAGTAAATTGTACTTATATATTTATATATTCATATTACTCAAATGAAATACCGTTAATTAATTATATATACTTATTTTAGGATTTCTACATAATATTAAATTTTTATTTGGTTATTTTATAAAGTGCTGTTTATTATGGGTAAAAAACTAGAATATAATTTTAATCGGATAAAAAAAATTCAAAACAATAAATTCTATTTAATATTTAACTAATTTACTTATTAATATATACTCAATTAAGATTGTTAATTGTTTGAACAGGAAATTAAAATTATTTTTAATATTCTAATACAACCACTATATTCTAAGTACAAATACGTTAATCAAAGTAAATATATGCTCATTATTTTTATTTTAAATGGTGTGAGATCATGAACAGTCTGAGGGGATTAGGTAGATGCGGGCGAAGAACACTCCAAGAAAAAGTTGAACAGGGTTTAGAAAGAAAGCCATAATACGTATCGAAATTGACAAGGATAGGCTCTTCTTGCTATCATCCCAAATAGGTTTTGCCATGCACACGTCGCTTTCATCACTATTTTATGGTTGTATTATTGGGGATGAGATAATGGCGATGGCGAATTATTAGCAAAAACAAATTTTTTTTTTTAAATTTTTTTCCCAAGCAAGCAACCTTCTTTAATTGGTCTACCAAAAAAAGAAAATGACAGTGGCAAAATTAGTAAGAAAAATAGTAATAAAAAATGGGGGAGAGAAAAGGAGTAGTGGAGTTGCGCTGTCGACCTCGGTCTGCGACACACGTGCGTGGTCCCCAGGCGTGGGGCCGGTCGCCGGTTGCCATGTGCACGAGATGGCGTACGGACCCATATCCAACCACGCTTCTCCACCAACTCATCTCATCATCCACGTGATATCGGGTGCCAACACTCCCATTGGCTCCCTACTGCCCCGGGTTTATCCTTCCCCTAACCTCGAGTAATTATAAATTTTCAAACGTCGGAGATTTTGAGTTATTATATATTATAAAACTTATAATTTATATTTTTTAAAATAATCCGTTTAGATAGTATTAGAACCCACAGTTTAGTCTTATGTTTAATATTTATTAAGATAAAATTTTATTTATAAATAAAAATTGGTTATAAATTTATAATTTAATTAACCACTTTTAAAATAAAGAGTATTTATCAATTACGTTGAATTTTAGATCGAGTTTTTATAACTAGTGTGAGATATATTTATAAGTTATTAATGAAAAATATATTAAGAGTATATAATATTTATTTTAAAGTATTATTATATTATTTATAAATGAAAAATAATGTGTTTTTAAAAAGTAGTTGCCCACAAATATTAAAGTAATTTAAAATTTAATAAGTAAATTTTTAATAATTAAATATAATTTATTTTTTAATTTGGGTAGAATTATAATCTAAGCTTTTTAAATAATAAATTATAATAAGTAAACAAATAAATATTTTGTAAAAATCTAAATTAAGTATGCATATTAGATAATAAATTTAATTTGAGTAGTATAATTATAAATCTATTAAAAATAATTATTTTTTAAAATTCTTTAAATTTTGGTATAATTATACTCTAGTACTTTTTAATAACAAATTAATAGTAATAAATATTTAAAATTTAAATTAAATAATTATTAATGAGTCTATACATGCCAAAATCAATCATAGTGCAAAAAAAGCCAAAGTGCAAGCGCTTTAATATAAGTGTGTTGATAAATAACATAAATATTTAAAAATAGTTAACCTTATTAAATATAAATATATTTAATATATTTTTATATAAAATAATACAAAATAAAATCGAACATATTAAGGTGTATATTATAGGAGAATAAAAAACAAAAACCATATAATTTTTGTCCTAACAAAAACAAATAGCTTGTCATTATATAGTCTTATTTTCTAAAATATAAATATAGGTTTAGTGTTTTTCATTTATTATACTGTATTAATTATATTTGAATACTTTATGATGCCTCAAATTTTATTAGTATAAAAATAAATAAAAACAAAAAACACAATGATTTAATATAATTTCTACCATTGCTCATATAAACCTTAAGTATAATAAATTTGTAATATTTGACGATATGTTTTATTTTTGTTTATTACATTATGTTATTACTTTAATCTAATATAAAAATATAAACATATTATAAATTATGATAACAAAATATAGAGATATGTGAAATCCATTTTAATTCAAAGACTACTAAAATATATGTTTTATATATTATTAGTATTGAAATAAAACATTTATATAAGATGAGTGTAAAAATATATAATTTCCAACTTTTTTTATATTAAAGTTTTTAATAACTATTTTTATAATGTTTATATCATAATGCATGTTAATTAACATTGGGCTTTTAATGATTCTTTGAATATTACTTTGTTGTTAAGGTGTTGGAGTACAAAATAAATTTTATATGATTATAAATATTTGTAAGTCTCATAATAAACTATTTGGAAAAATAAAATTATCTTTTAAAAAAATAATAAGGCATTTAGACTTTGGAGATAGTTGAAAAAAATGTATGAAAATGAATAATTTCAAGTAAAATCGAATGCAGTGTATGACAAAATAGTTAACGTTAAAAAAAATTAAATATAATTTTATTAAAAAAGGAAACATAAAATTATTACAAAGACATGATCACATGAATACATTTTTTTGTTTTCCATTCTTTAACACCTTTTCAAGTTATTATCATTATAATTTTTGTACTTTTTAATAAAAAGACTTAAATTAATATATATATATATATATAATTAGGTTTTATTTACATTTAAAAAACACACACAGCAAGCAAATTAAATTAAAATAGGACCTTATATATAAGCTAAAACTCTTATATGTTTATATTGAGTTACACTTTTTATTTAGAAAACCATAATACGTCATAATAAACTTTTATATGTTTATATTGAGTTACACTTTTTATTTATAGTAATTTAGTAAATCTCATAATTCAAAATTTATATAGACAAATAGAAAAATAAATAATAAAAATAATTTAAAAATTTTAAATCAATTTAGTACTTCCAGCCCATTCCTCTTAATTATAAAGTAATTATAATAAATATTAATTTCAAAATATATTTTATAATGATATTTTTTTTATCAACTTACTACTCTACTTATAATATATATAAATATTATTTTATTGGATAATAAAAAGGTCTAAATTAGAATGATACAATAAAATATATACGAACATTTTTTACCATTAACTAACTTGATTTTGAATACAACAATACTCACAAATTTAAAAGTGAATTAGTGACGAGAGAAATGTACAAAACCATAAAAAAATGAACTTGTAGAGTGCCTAGTTTCGTAATTAAATTAAAGTCCTGTTTTTCCATACTTGCCACTGAGAAAAAAAAAAATCACATCGTACATACGAATCAAATCAATTCTTTACCCAAATCAAAACATGCATATTGTCTGTTGAAAAATGCTCAGGAAAAAAGATCACAGCATGCCCATCCCATCTAAAAAGCCAGAGAACGGCGAGCAACCGAAGATCCGAATATAAGGGGGTTGGGGGGGAAGAGAAAACCAGATCCGACCGAGTCAGGAGGGGACTCGTCATTTTCACAATCACTCGAATCCCATGCATAACATATCGCCGTTGACGGTCACCCACCACCTTTCGAGCCGGTTGAACCGGTTACCATTTCCAACCGCCTTTCCCTAACTACCCCTACCCGCTCCTTTCTCCACCTTTTGTTTTCATTTTTGAAAAAAAGAAAAAACAAAGATTTGGTGATTTCCTGTATCTCTATCTGGATTTTTTGTTTTTTGGGGTCATGATATATAATGATGACATGATATAATGTGTTTTGTTTATCTGGTGGGTACTTTGGAGTAGGAAAGAAGGAGCTTGCTTTCGATCTCTTTTGTCATATAAGCTTTTTCTGGGCAGTTGCGAGGCATGGAGGAGGAGGAAGAGAGGAGACAAGTTTGAAGGCCCTTCGATTCTCTTGTCTGGCTCTATATCTTTCTTGGGTAAGGCGTGCAGATTTTTTTTTTTTTTTTTGCATGTGGTTGGCTATGGGATTTTTTGTAGGGGTGTTTGTTTTTTTATTGAAAAATGTTTTCACCTTTCTTGCCTTGAAGAAATGTTTTGACTTTTTTGTATCGTTTATGACGGTGGTGTTCTTTGATTCCAAGTTTTCCTCACACACTAACAAATCCTAGGACTGATTTGAAATGCATGCACTGTTCTTTTCCTAGTTCCCTTTGCTTTTAATCATGGTGTGTATCTTGTTGTTGATGTGTGTATTTTGACACCTGAAATTTGGGTTATGGTGATAACTTCGATGAAGAAGACTTTTTTGATGATTTTTTTTTTTTAGTTTCAGTTTTTTCCTTCCAGGAGGTTGTAGGGGATGGATTTTTCAGAGGCTACAAGGATTGTGTATAATAAAATTCAAAAGCTAGAGTCTGAACATGCATCTAAAATTATAGGCTTCCTTCTTTTGCAAGATCATGGTGAAGATGAAATGATTAGGTTGGCCAACGAGCCTGACTCTTCAATCCTTTCCCTAGTTAGTAAGGCTAAGTCTGAACTTGGCCTGTCCCTCAGACCTGCTACAATCAAGCCTATGTCTGTGAGTTCTGTGCCTATCTCTGATCAGCCTTTACAGTATACGCCCGCCACTCCCGTGCCTTCTCGGACATTTCCCTCGCAATCCATGATTGGGGTTCCTTCTTCCTTCTGGGAATCCCAACTCGGGGGTAATCAGCCAAATGCTTCTGCTTATGCCAACTTGATTGGGGAAGGTTTTCATGCTCAAGACCAGTCCCAGTTTGTGGCAGTAGAAGATCAACTAGATGCTATAAACGGCCTAGGACCTGATTTTTCCAACAATTACTATTACCCGGACCAGGCAACAGTTGGGAATCTCAACATTAGAACTAGCCGACGAACTTCTTCAGCACCTGAATATGCTGTCAAAGCTTGCCATTATTTTAACAAAGGGAATTGCAGGCATGGTATGAACTGCAGATTTTTTCATGGCCAAGCCATGCAAGACGGCTATTCTCAACTCATTAATTCAAGTCATAGTGACATTGGCTCTGATGACCATCTCTTCTTACCTGGTTCGTTGGAGAAACTTGAAGTTGAGCTAACTGAACTTCTGATGTCAAGAAGGGGCATGCCCGTGTCAATTGCCTCCTTACCCATGCTGTACTTTGAGAAGTTTGGAAGAAACTTGCAGGCAGAAGGGTATCTCACAGAGAGCCAGAGGCATGGCAAAGCTGGTTTTAGTCTCACGAAGTTGCTTGCCCGGTTGAGTAATAATATCCGTGTAATTGACCGGTAATGTTGAAAAATTAAACTGTTTTCAGCCTTTGTGAATTCTGTATTTGAAGTTCTAATGCCCATTTTTTCAATACCAATTGCAGTCCTCATGGGCAGCATAGTGTTATATTAGCTGAAGATGCTTCCAGATTTTTGGATTACAAGAACGAGAAAAATGACCATGGTGTAATAGTTCCGGGATCCCGCCAGATTTATCTAACTTTTCCAGCTGAGAGTACTTTCTCCGAGGATGATGTGTCTGATTATTTCAGGTAAATGAGCATTATATTTAATAAGTTTACCTTGTATGAGTTGATCAACTGTTGATCTGAATGAAATTCTATTTTGGTGTGATTGATTTTCTAGCACATATGGGCCTGTTCAAGATGTCCGGATTCCTAGCCAGCAGAAAAGAATGTTTGGATTTGTTACCTTTATGTATGCTGAAACTGTGAAGCAAATCCTCGCAAAAGGAAATCCTCATTATGTGTGTGGTGCCCGTGTTCTTGTTAAACCTTATCGTGAAAAATCTAGACTCGACAGGTAGCTCTCCTATACAACCATACAACTTTGCAAATTCTTCATTCTTAACACTCGTTGCAACTATCGTTACCTTCATGCATCTGCATTTGATTATGAATTTAAACTTTTTTTCAATGCACTCAATAATATGTGCTCATTTGCCAAGTTGGCGGGGAATGTTGCTTATGGTAACTAAGTTGTGGCTTACTTATGTGGAATTCCTCTCAAGAAATGGCATCTTACTCTTAAAAGCTACTTTTATATGCTTGAAAGAGGTCTTGGGTTTGATTCTTGCCATGATTGAGTACTCAGCCCTTATTCTCCCATGTTTGGGAGTATTAAGAATACTTACATTACTAATTGTTTGGGTAAGTGTGATTAAAAAGTTGCCTTGAAAAATTTTTTTCTAAAAAAAACATCTTAGGAATCTTAAGATCTCAAAAGATCATGCTGTTTGCATGGAATCTTGCCTTTCGAGTTGATCCTATGACCGAGTTAAATACCTAAAAGTGCATGACTTGGTGACATTAGCAAATGAGACTTAGATTTAAAGATAGCTAATGTCACGCACTTCTTTCATATTTAGTTTCTGCAATCATCATTTCTGGTAGTATGATTGATACATTTGAGGTTGATTTATACCGGTTGCCTTTCTAAAAACGGTGGTTGCAGTTTATCTGACATGCTTGGTTTTTGAAATGAATACTGACGTGTCATTGTTGGTTCGTTTTTAAAATCTACTTGCCTACTTGGCTCGTAATAGTTTTTTATTGTTATTTTTAATTAACTCATTTATGAATCATTGTAGAAGGATTTGACTTAGGTGTTGCAGTCAACTTTTTACAGATGCAATGACATTTGTGCTCTTTTGTGCTTGGTGGTTTGGACCATACTCGTGTCTGTCCAAGTTAATGATATTTCTTGCCATAGATAGAAAAATGTCTTACTCATGTTAGCATTGGTGTTTGCTGATAAACACATTTTCCTGCAGAAAATATATTGAAAAAATGGATCCATCAATGTACTATCCACCACATTTATTTGAGGTGGACAATACACGCCTACATTCTGGTAAGATGGTGAATTATTTGCAGATGGTGGAGTGCTTGCTGGTGATACTTTAATCTAATGAACAACTTGTTTAATAGGGCCACGCCTCTATGATAATGCGAGATTGCTTCGTAAGCAGTTGATTGAGGATCATGAGCTGGCACTTGAGTTTGAGAGGAGAAGGCTTTCTGATTTTCATCTAGCAGCTAAACCAGTGTCTCGACAGTCTTACATCAACTATCCAGTAATAGAAGATGCTACACTCACAGGTTTTTCTTCTTCAAATTTGTCACTCTCTCTCTTTGCATGCAGTAAATGTCGTCCTTAAATTCCATTGCCTGTTAATGCTCAACACTTCTTGCAGATCAGGGTCAATCGCCATCTGTTGACCGCTTTGGTTATTTTCTTGATGTTTTTAATAATGGATCGAGCAATGAGGAAGAGGGAAACATTGGGAATAGTTATGGCGAACAAGAAAGGTTAGTGACTGCGAAAGTAATCTGGAAATAGGTCTCTAATTTTTCAAGATGATGACCCTTGTGCATTTATTTCAGATAAGTAAATCATAAGATTGTTTTAGCTTAGTTTTTTATTGAAACTTAGTTGATGGGATAGACTTATTTGATGAGGACAATCATTTACTTCTTTCACAAAATTTTATACCCAGCATGTTGGGAGTGATATTTTTCTTTTGTTTTTGTTTTTATCTGTCTCCAGCAGCCAAGGACTCAACCTTCCTGAAAGTCCATTTGCATCTCCTATTGCAAGCGGCATTTCAACAGTGATATAGAGTAGTATACTGGAGATGGGGACCATAGGGTTCAATTTCATATACCATTTGCTCTCTGCCTCGTAGTATTAAGTGTTTTCCGTAGAAATTGATGCTGATCAACAAAAGATTCTTGGCAACGTCTGTTAATATGGAACAGCTTTCATTTCCCTATGGTCAGTTAGGAGAGGGAAAAGGAGGTTGAAAAGACAAATACAGAAGGATATACAAGTGACAATTAACGTCCAACACCTTCAAGTCATCACAGGACACAAGGTTTCTGTGCCTCATCTAGATAATGTGAAAAATACTTTTGATTAGTAGAGGAAAAAGGTACAGAGAAATGCACAGTTCAGTTATGCAAAAAAAGGATTTTAGAATCTCTGCAGCATTAGGAACAGGAGTTATTGTTTACAGCTAAAGGTAGCTTCATCATACAAAGAAGAGTAAAAGGAGTAGTTACTGGAAACCAAACTTTCTGTTTGAAGTAGATGCTATCACTTAGTTTAATGCTGTTTTTTTTTTGTAAAATACAGCCTTTCCTCTTTAAATAATAGTCTTATGTGTTGACTTATGTATACCTTCTTGCTTAGGATGTTATTTGCTAGTTTGTAGCAGTTGCAAAGTTCTCAGACATTAATGGCTTTGTTGCTCATTTGACCCTTTTAATGTATACGGTTTCCAGTATCATATTATTCGAATATCGCATACTTGAGTTGTCGGTATACAAACATTTAGAATATATTTAGGAAAGCTATGAATATAGTATATGATTGTCATTCATCCATGATCAATTTGTAGTTGGACGAAAAAAACTAAGACTAATGACCTGATTCTTGCTGCAGTGAACTGCTTGTGTAAAAGTCTGGCCTAGTGTTGTATGCCAGCTAGTAGACCACTTTGCCATCCTTTTGGGTCAACATGAATAGTTTTTTCATCCTTTTGCTTTCAATATTGGTGCGTTGGTTTGCAGACCAAGCTTTTTATTTGAATAAAAATATTTGAAACAAGTCTTTCTATTGATACTTTATTCGATTAATTATCCTCCTAAAACGGTGCTTTTTGCTTTTACTTTCTTTTCTCCGCGCTGTTTTTTGACAATTTATCAATGAGTATACCAACTTCGGCAAGGTTGAAAATTGAGGCCGCCTCATATTTGCAGACAAAAATGGTCTTGGCTAATATTTGCTGACAAATACAATGCATTGTTTCTTTAACAAAGAATACCAAACTTTGCACTGCTATGACAACATCTACCTATCTATTGTGCCCATCTTTTATCGTCATGTGTAAGTGGTCTTGGTCGATGATAACTACGAAACGCTACTATATTGTATCAGGCATGATGTTAACAGGAGGATAGTTATTGTATTGGGCATGAAAAAATGAAAAAAAAAAAAGAATGATAATTTGGAATACTAATGCAATTAAGGAAATTACATGATTTTTTTGATACTGTCAATTGGTAGTATCGTATTCCCCCTTCTTTTTATATGCATGGGTTACTCTGCATTTAGCGATACATGGTAAACATACATAAAAAGAAGTATTGGCCGGATATAGAAATTAAACCAACGCAAGTTTTTCGACCCAGAAAATTGGTTCTTCAAGCTTGTAAGCAGTAAAGATAATAAAATATAAACATAAACAATCAGCCATCTAAAATGGAAAATATAAACATGAACAATCAACCGTTACATTACATTTGCAAATCACTTTATTTAGTATCGGATATTGCTTAGATCCAATTCCAAACTAATTTCTGATACATGTATGCATATCAGACTAATAATTAAATGTCCAAATATAAATTTTCTGAATCCTAATCCAGCCAATATCCAGTCCGAATTAATACAGCAGGTTATATAATTCACATATCGCCCACCCAAAACCAACAAAGCAAAGCAAATGAAGGAAGATGAGTAGCCCAAGACTTACAAGCTGAGCAGAAGAAAAAAAAAAGGTTTATAAAGGGTATGATTTTTTTCAAAAAAATAAATCCTTACGCATGCAGGATAAATATAACAATGATTTTCAAGTGAAATATTCCAATATTAGACATCCGAACAGAAGCCCTAGTTTATCAAACACAACAACATTACTCATTCAATTTTTGTTTTATTTTATATTTTCGAAGCAACATTAAAATAGATACAAACACACACACACACACACACATATATATATATATATATATATATATATATGTATAAATAAATAAATAAATAATTATCTATCTATGTGTGTGTGTGTTTGGGTGTGTATTGCACCAAACCCATACACCCCGTGTCGCCAAGCACACTTTGACCAGACCATGCCTATGCAACGTTGCTAGACCAATTTGGAGCACTGTTGGCTAGACCCACACAGCCCAACCATCCCAAAGGACTTCGTCAAGATAAACACCGAGTTGTAGGGCTTGGATAAGAATATGGCCAGTGGTTTGGTACATAGATGCATGAATCGGCCGATTCCGAGTGGAATCGGCCGATTTAAATCGGATCGGCAACGTTCTGATCCGATTTCGGGGCCGAATCGGTCGGCCTGAATCGGGGTAAAAATCGCCCAATTTACCCCGATTTCAGCCGATTTAAATTGGAATCGAAATCGGGGTAAATCAGGAAGAGTCAGTTTTTTTGGGGGTAAATTATTAAAATACCCTAAGTATGATATTTATTAAATTATTTTAGCAAGGGTAAAATTGTAATTTGCAAACCTAAATAGGGAGGAATCAGACGAAATCGATTCCGCCCTCCTCCTCTGCGATTTTGCCATCCTCTGCCGCGATTCCTCCGTCCGCCGTGCTTCATCGCCTCCGACCTCAACTCCGACCGGGCTTCCTCGACTCGTCTCCGACCTCGCCTCAAACAGGTGGCCGACCGATAGCCCTGTGGACACGAACCTCGTCGCCCTGTGTAAACTTGATTTTTTTTTTAAATTGACTTTTGTGATGTGCAAATTGATATCTATGTGTGCTGATTTGGGTTGCATTATTTGATATCTATGTTGTGAACCTAGGCATTTCAAATTTTGGTACAATTTTTTTTGATTCCTGATTTATCTATGCGTGTTGTGCTGTGCGTTATTTGTGTTATCAAATTGCATATAATATCAAATTATGTGTGTTATCAAATGCACAATCAATGCGTGCATTATGTGTTATCAATGCATTCTCATTTGGGTTATCAAATGCATTTGAAATTGCATTTGTGTTATCAAATTGTAAGATGATTGGGGTTATCAAATGCGGTATGTTGCGCTGTGCAAAATTCCTGATTTGTAAGATGGATTTTTCATTTTACAAATGTCGTGCTGTGCGAATATGTGTTATGTGCTATGTGCTGTGCAAAATTTGTTTCATTGTTGTGATTGATTGTTTGTACTCTTTGTTGTCTGTTGTTGTCATTTTTTTTGCAAGAATGATTGTATTGAATAGAATTAAATCGGCATGGATAGAGATTGTTTATGATGCTGTCATACTTGATTTGGGTTTTTGAGTAGTTTGTTATGTCTGTGTTCATGCACCCTAAATAATTTTGTGAGTGACATACTTGATTTGTATTTCGTAAAGTTCATGCACCCTAAATAATTTCGATAAAAAATTTGCAATTGTATGCTATGCAATTTGGTTAATTCAAGTTTAAAATTCATTTGGTTTGTTATATGTCGGACGTGAATTATAGTTTTTGTACCAGATTTGTCACATGGAAGATGAATTTTGGATGGGAATATGGCACACCAGTTGATGCATCTAAGAAACAAGTCATCTGTAACTTTTGCAAAAAAACCATAAGGGGAGGGGTATATCGCTTCAAGCAACGTATTGTTTGACTCAAAGGAAATGCTGCTACTTGTAAGAAAGTTCTTGAAGCAGATGCACAAAAAATGAAAGATTATTTCACAGGAGTGGAAAAGGCCAAAAAAGAAAAATAAAGAATTAGAGAAGAAGTAGGGTCATATGGATTGAATGACTCAGATATGCAAGAGATGGAAATTCAGCAGTAAAGTGTTGGTTGCTCTAAGTCTACTGGGAAGAGGAAGACACCTATTGTTGAAAGTGAGAAGAAAAATACATCAGGTCAAATGAAAATTTCTACGGCAATAGAAAAGAAAGTAAAAGATTAATTGCATACATCCATTGCTCGATTCTTCTATCACTGTGCCATTCCTTTCCATGTTGTAGACTCGCCTTACTTTCAGAAAATGATTGATGTGGCAGGTAAATACAGTAATCAAGGGATCAAACTTTTGGGCAGAAATTCTTTGGCAGGTAATCTTCTTATTGCTGAAGTGGCTTCCATAAATGATAGCTTAGGGGATAGAAAAATATCTTGGAAGACAACAGGCTGTTTTATTATGTTTGACGGGTGGACTAATCAATCCGGTAGAACTTTGATCAACTTTCTAGTTTACTGCCCAAGAGGAATGTATTTCCTTGGATCAGTTGATGCTTCAGACCAAAAAAAGGATGCTACGTATTTGTTTAGTTTACTGGATAAAGTAGTAGAAGAAGTCGGCGCCGATCGCCGCCCTGGCCGGCCCGATTTAGCAAATCGCCGCCGTGCCTGTTTTTGGGCATTTTCCGGTGAGCCGCCGCCTCCGTCGGCCGGGTTGACACCACAGACACATCGGGCTCGTCGAGACGGTTCCGATGGTACCCTATACGGCCCCGATCCGACCAGTAGACACCAACGGCAATTCTCGCCGGAAAACCACTAGAAAGTCGCCGGAAAACCGGAATCGTGGGAATTCGCTGGAATTCACCGGATCTTCCGCGGAGTTCACCCGGTCGAACCCGATCGAGCTTCGGACGCCGTGGAGTGCCGAATTCGAGGTTCGAGACGCACGTACGCCGAAACCCTAGCCGTCGCCGATTGTCGACGACGCGAGGTATAACTACCTCTAAGTTTATTATTTATGATTGATGATTGTTAGAAAGCATGATAGGATTTATTGATCGATATTGATTTGATTAAGCTCTAATTATGTGATTAATTATAGTTGATGAGTGTTACCACAACATGATAGG
>JAVDBV010001237.1:0-14999 GCA_032619315.1 Piper longum
GGACCAAAAGGTCATGGGCTGGAGCTAGTAACGGGCCAAGTGTAGGAATTTCGGGGACGAAATTTTCTGAGGTGGGTGGATTGTGAGATCCCTCAATTTAGTCCCACATCTAATACCTACCGGGCTAAAATCCTGTTTATAAGTGGGAATGGACTATAGATCTTTAACTTGGGTTAACCATTTTAAAGAAATGACTTAGGCCCATTACGTTGAACTTTGAGCCGGGTCGTTACACGTATAGCCTCCCGCGTTTGTTCTTTGATGATCCCTCTACCAAACACCTTATATACCTCCTTTTATTTTCATTTTTTAATTTACTAAAAAATGCCCAAAAAAACACAAATAAAAATCATTCATCAGTTCATGAAGATTTTTTTAAAAAAAAGTGATGAATGAACCTAAACGACATAACATTGTATTAATCTTTTTTTCTAATGAGTATTTCGTGATGAAAGATAATATTTAAGGGGCAAAGTTGTTAAGAGAAAAGCTGCAACCCCCTTGGACACAACTATAATAAGGGAAAAAATAATTACAACCAAAAGAACACGTCATTTTTTAAAGTGACATCCTATAAGAAGGTTTAGAACGATCCAACCATGAGAAAACTTGTAACCCTCTGAATGTAATCATATTTAGAGAAAAGAAACAAATTTATGTAGAGAGTAAGAATTAGCTCTTTAAAGAATCCCAACTTAAAAGGTGCACCTATTTATAAATAGAGACATCTCATATTAGCTTTATGAAGGGAGGGATACACACTTCTTAAGATTAAAGAGAAAATAAAATTTTGTGAGAACAAATAAAAAAATTTTATTTCTTATTATAATCATGTAATGTAATTAGATATCCCACTTAGAGGTTTAAGTTATAACCCATTGCCAAAAATTAAAATATATCGAGGCACAACAAGGACGTAACTACAGGAATGGCTGTAAAGTTCCTAGATTGATCATGATGTGCCATATTGGCCGCTAATGCCAAGTTCAACTTCTACTAAATAAAACAAAGGAAATTTGTTAAAACATTAAACTTTCTGTTATATTTCACGAGAAGTAGTAATGATTGTGGAGTGGTAATGATATATCCCAGTACGATACAATATTTCAGGCACTGACCTAATTATCTTGGAATAATAGGGTACGTAGCAGCGCGGCGGAATGTTTTGGCCGCCGGAGAAAGCGAAGGCCACGGCCATTGCCGCCTGTCATATGCCCCGGAACCCAAAAGCAGGCTTTTGCAGGAACCGGGGAAAGAGACTGAGGGCAAAAGCTTTTTGCATGCACCGCGGTAAATGCGTGGGGGGTTGGCGCCGATCGAACTAAATCAACAGTACTGGCGCGGCGCTGTTCGCCAATGGTGCTGTACATTTTTTATTTTTTTTCCGGGTAGTGTTTAAACTTGAGTGGGTTTTGGCTACGCCCGGAGGAGACGCATCCCCACGGTCAATCATCGACTGTGTAGATGCATGGCATCCCCATCGACGTCAGTCCCGGGAGGAACGAAAATTTTTCCTTTAAACTTAAGTGCCCTCACATTTTCAGGTTTGAACTCCTGATCTCTCCTTATCTTTCACTATTTTCATCGTTCATGATCTCTAATGAAAACATAAATACTTTCTCTTTATGTATTTACGGGCTAGTAGGGCAGAGGCCTTTATTTGAGTCCCTTCCAATCAAGATATTGGGGTAAATGTGCATGTTTGAAAGTCATGACTGATTAAAAATAAATTATATTAAATTAAACTCTCTGAAAAGACTGTGTACTGTAGTAAAAATTGATTTTTTCTTTACCCCTATATATACTTGCTAAAATTTGGCAGTCTGATTTTATCAGTGGGATGTGACGAATAAAATGATATTCTGATTGTGCTAAATTTTGTAATAGGATTTTATGTAATTCACATACAAATTTCATAATATACATCTCAAATAGTTAGATTTATGACAATTTGATCTTCAGCGTGCTATGCGTTTGATATTGCATCTTATCTTTTTAATAAGTAACATGAACAATATTTTTAGATCCAAATCGTAGTTACATGTTTAAACCAGATAGCTAATTTATATTGATTTATCCAGTTAACCTAGACATAATGTATAATAATGCATAATATTCTAACTTGGTGTAATATCGATCTACGTGACAATATTTGAGCCAATCGTATTAATCTAACATAAAACTTTATAATAAATTTATTTAGACATGCACACACAAATTTTAATCAAACATACAATAAATTAATTATAACATTGCCTGTGCATTAATGCACACAAGGTGTATACCCGCACCCTGCACAGGACTGCATATTTTTTCCTTTTTTATATGTTGATCATGCTTTTAAATAATTATTATTAGCTCTTTTTTTCTTACTACTTAATTTTTTATTAAAATATTTTTGCATTCCACGAAATGTTATCTTTTTTTTTATAGTTCTTTTTAAAATTATTATATTCTAATTATAAATATTCACTTGTCGGACTAAAATTCATACTAGCAATACTCAAATTATTAACTTTGTTTGAGTTTTATTTATAATTTTAATATTGACATCAACTTCAATATCTTATTTTTGTTTTGAGCTTTGCAAAGAGTTTATAAAATATTTTATTCTAGATAATTATATGCCTAGGTAAGTTCCCGTTCAAATATTTTTAGCTAGAAATTTACATATATTTTGAAATTTTTATACAACTCTCATGAATTCATTATGAATTTTATATAATATTTAAGTAAAAGGTCAAAATCAACTTAAAATATAATCCTATTTGATAATGAAGTTGATTCTATACATTTTTAAATTATAATTAAATATAATCTTACTTTACTCACATTAATTCTTTTATTAATGAACATCCATTTGATTTAAAATTTATCTTATTTTAATTATCATGGCTACTATTCAAAATATATGAAATTTTATAGTGTTAGTATTAACCAACCAGTTTATGGCCTAGTTTATGATTTATTTTTAAATATATTAGTTCATACCTTCGAAAATTGATTATAATAATATTCTTAAAATTTATGCTACTTCTATCGATGCATTTCCCATGAGTTTATTGAAATAAAAAAACTCATAAATGAATTAATATTAGAAGCAACTCTAGAAATATATTTACTCTGCACATTCAATACTATAAAGAATTTAATTGATATAACTAACTTCAAATAGATCTACATATTGACATATTAAGGAGTATACCCATGTAATGAACGGAATTTTATCTTTTTTCTATTCATTGATTATAATTTTAAATAATTATTATTATTATCATTTTTCCTATGAACCCGCTAATTTGAAAATTTGAAGTAATATATATCATGTTAATATTATCCTGTTAACTTAATTAAATTCAATTTTATATTCTATCATCTCCTTATTCTAGACATAGATACTTTCCATTAAAATATGATCATTTTAAAATTTATTTATTATTAAAATACTCCCACATATTGTGGGCTGCACTCTACTAGATTTTATAAAGGTGTTTATTATTTTTAAGAAAAATTATTAGATTCTAATTATTAACCAAACTCATAATATAACCCAACGTATAATATAGCCCTACATACAAATTTTTTATTATTTAGATATTAATGCAATTAAAGATTTGGAATTATCTTCTTAATATCTGAATTAAATAATTAATTAATTTGAATATCTGAAATTTTATTTTTCAATATTTTTAAAATTTTTAAAATAATAAATTGTAGAAAAGGATTGATAATTTTTATTTATAAATTAAAATCCGGATCATTCATCTTTTTTATTAAATCGACTTATTAATATAGAATTATCTTTTCAATCAATTAAATTATAAAACTGAAAATATATTCTCATCTAAAAAATCCATTAAATTTCAGAATTGTAATGTATAATCTGATGTGTCAGATATTTATTATTTATACTAACCACCAAATTATAATTATTTCTATCCTTTTTCACTAGAATTAAGATTAATTTTGTTTTCAATTTTATATTTTTTTAAAAAAATTGAATCAAACTTAAAATATAATCAAACTCAATTTCAAATTTCATAATTTACAGAAAATGACTCAATTAAATGTATATGTAGTATTTATTATATTTTAAATACATTTATTAATTTTTTTTTTTAAAATGACTTAATTTTTATTTAATTAAATTTGAAATGTGATGAAGACAAAAAAATGGTTGATAAACTATTTTTATTTTCTTAATTATGTATTTAAATAAGTTATAAATATGCTAAAGATGGAAAGTTAATCTTTTAGATTTTTACAAAACCTTATACATATTATTTTAAGAATTTTTAATTAATTAAATTAAAATGTGATAGAGATGAAAAAGGTAGATGAACTATTGTTATTTTCGGAATTTTTTAATTAAATAAATTACTAACATTTAAAAGATGAAAAAATTAATCTTTTAAATTTTTACAAAATCTCATTTTTTAAGGAAATTTTTATTAATTAAATTAGAAATGTGATAAAGATGAAAGAAGAGTTGATAAACACATATTTATTTATTTATTTTAAATTCTGAAAAAAATATTTATTTAAAAACATAATCAACATGTAAAAAAGAAAAAGTTATACAATTCTGCACCAAAAAAATACTTTTTATTTAAAATTAAAATACCTTCCAATTGAGATAGGCTTTTAATTGAGAAGAAAATTGGGAGGAAGAAGCAGAAGAATTAATATTTTAATACATCACGCTCTTATATTTTTTAAAGCTTTTGGGTTTATCATTTTTTTTAAGCATTTGGGCTTATCTCCTTTTATTTAAAGAATATTTGATGTTTGTTACTGAGATCATACTTATAACAATCAGACATTGTACGAGTCATATAAAAGCAAAATCAAAAAAAAAATTGTAATGAAAAAGCATTTTATTGTTATTTTTTAAAAATTATAATTGACAAGATTTAAAGGCGCAACTCTATTTAAGAGGTATTTTTATTATATTTGGTAGATTTTTTATTTTAATTAAATAATTTTCATATTTTTTATCTCATACTAATATTAAATTCCACTTTTATTAATAAGACTAGATTACCGATCAAAATGTGGCATTTGCTAATCTCTGGTTAGCATTAAAAAATCGCTTATTATGTATGGTATACTATAGATATAGATCACGGCATCACATAATTTATTCATGAAATGCATATTCAAAATGTAAAGGTAAATTATGACAGTAAACTAGATGGCTAGCTAAACCAATATAACAATGCCAATGCAGCTAAATAACCATAGAATACATTACATGGTTCATAGGTCCAAACCCAATCTTTTATATAACAAAGGGACGAAAATCACCAACTTCCTAAACCTGGTGCAAAATTAATAAAATGCATGCAAAGCTCAAAGCACCAACTACACACACACACAAACACACACACACACACACACACACACATTGTAGCAAGCTTCCATCTCTCTTAATCTCCTAATTCCTCCTTTGCAATCAGCCAATTCACCTCTTAATTAGAGCTGCACAATCATGCCATTTATCACACGATCAATATATAATACGCAAAATTTCATATGTATCCAAATTTTTAAGAAATTGATACCAAGTAATAGGAGGAGCCATGTTGAAGGGGTTGAAGCGTGAGGCCCCACTCATCGGTGGGCACAGGTTGGCCGGAGGTGTAGATGAGGACGGCGTCGCCGCCGAAGGCCTCCCGGACATTGAGTGGACCCGGCCCAATCTCAAAGGCCACGCCGTTAATAGACACTATTGACCTCGGCACAGCTGGGTGACCCATGCCTCCAACACCTAATGTAAAATAAATATTAAAAAAACATTTGTTAAATAAATTTAAATTTTTTTTTAGGACAATAGATTTATGTATGTATCGATGTCAAAGACGAAAGAAGGGCTGACACTATCGCTGCTGCGGGCACGGACTCTCTCGGCCGTGGTGAAATGTTGTGAAATATTTCTACCTTGGCCCTTTGTGCATTCTTGGTTACGTTGGTTAGATTTGGGGTCGTGTGGTAATTTTGTTATGGTGGCCAGTAGGTACAAGAAATCCCAATTGTATATTTTCAGGGTACAACAATCACATCTGTGAAATGTACCAATCAATCAATCCATGAATCACTCAATTCTGTTCCACGGAATTGGATCATGATTGTGAGATATGCTAAAAGCTTCAAGAGACGGTGAAAAAAGACAGCAGCAGAAACGCTAGGCTAGCTAGTGCAGCTGCAGTAATGAAAAGGCTATTCTCCTACATAATCTCATGCAATTCATATACGAGTCAAAGTATTTTTATACACTTCGGGTTTGAGTTAAGAGTTTAGTTTTCACGATCAACAACAATGCGAGGCTGCAGCAATAGAGAAGCTGGTTTCATGCAAATATCAAAGTGTATCTAATGTGTAAGATCACAACACAGTTGATGACTTTTTTAACACAACGCAGCCAACTCATCAATGTCAATGCTAAGCTGAAAAAAAAGTGGTAAATAATAGGATTTCAGTGGTAAATAATAGGATTTCAAAATTGTCAAGTTCATAAAACTGGAAACATAGTCTGACCTATATAGCAAAACCCACTTGGTGTACATCAACAACTATACCAAGCAGGCTCAAAGAAAAATGTTAGCTTGCTAAAATGTTCTAAAGAGTAAGTCGTATAATATATATCCTAGATATATTTATGACCACTGTGCAATAAAAGGAACAAGTTACCTAATAAAACATGAATGACAGGTCCACATATGAATTAATGATAGGAACAAACATACCTTGGAGATCAACGTGTGCAGTAGCAGCAGCAGAAGAATCAGATATAACAGGAGTTTCATTTGAACCATTAGCAGACACTGTCGTTGTCGTGACAAAGCTGTGGTAATTCATCTTCATTTTCTCCTCAGCCTCCTTCCTACCAACCTCTTGCGACATCAGTTCATGCAGCAGCCCGGTATATTGCAAGCTCCCACTCTGATCAGGCATCTGAAATAGGGTGGAGAGGTCAGAGAAGCACTGCCCATATGCCATGGTCGACCCTTGTTGCACCTGCAACACATATGGCTCCTGCAAGAAATCCCCTGTGGTTTGTGTGAAGAGTGTCTCGTTAACCGATGCAGTGGGGGAGTTAGTCATGTCGACCAAGGTCGACACCCCATTGAGAGCCACCTTCTTCCCCACTCCCGTTGAGGATTTCTCAGAGGAGGAGGAAGAGGAGGACGTAGGAGCAGCAGCTTGTGTCATGGTTGGTGGGGCTGGTGCAGTGCTGCGGGCTTGTTGGGAAGCTTTTGCTGCTTGTAGGCAGCGGTTTTTGTGCTTGCTTCTCGATTTCCTGTTTTGGAACCAGTAGAAGACATTGGCATCTCCAACCTGGCCATATTCCTGGAGTTGGAATCGGATCCTTCTTATCTCATCTCTGGGAGGGTTCACCATCCCGGAGTTGAATATGGCTTCAAGAATCCTTATCTGTTCTGGCTTGGGATTCCATCTTGGCTTTGGCTCTGGGCTCCTTTCTTCTCCGACTTTTATAAACAACAATTGTATAATTACATGTTAATATATGCATATATGTACTAAATGGTATACATATATCTACTGATTAATACTGTATACGCTTGATCAAGAGAGGGAAGATGATTAATTACCTGAAGCATAAGGGGTGATGAGAGGACTCAGATCATGCTGCCACTGGTGATGGGTAGTGCAAGGCTTGGACTTGAACATGCTAGGCCAGTGTCTGTTGGCATGAGACATGATAGGTTCTGGGTATATGGAGGAGGAAATATTCAATGAGAAACAAAGGTTGAGGATAGTGTAGGCTTTAGAAACAGCAGTAAGAGAGCTGTTTTAGGAGATGAAGCATCTCTCTCTATATATAGAGAGATATAGATAGATGTGTCTCTACCAACCCAATCAGTTTCTACCTATTAATGAAACAAGACTTCTCATCTCTTAAAGAGAGAAGAGAAAGGGGGGGGAAACACTATATAATTAAATACGAAAAAGGGCCCCCTGCAGATCAAATACCCAAGTCTGAGAGCAGGATTAGATAAGGGTAAATGGAAGAGCTTAGCAAGATCAGATCATCATGAGGGGCAGACTAGATAGATTTCTAGTTTTTCTCTTTCAATGGCATTAAATCCAAACAGAGCTTTCTTGGACTCAAAGTAGAAAAGAATTCCTTGTGATGGCAAGCAAGAAAGCAGCGAGAGGACCAGGATGCTGGAGCTTATATAGAATGACCATCAGGGAAATAGTAGAGCTTTGAATCTAGGAGCGTTTCCGAAGAGGAAAAATGGCATTAAAAGATGGGTTTCGTTGTTTTCCTCGCCCTTTTCACACCTCGTTTATCCCCTACGCGTACATGTCTTCCTTTTCCCTTTCTAATGATAGCCACCTCATTTGCTTGCTTACAGGGTATTTAATGGTAAATGGTGGGCGGTGAGCTATATAACTGTGGGGGATTATTCTAATCCAGATGGTTGTTGCAGGAGTAAATAGCGGGTGCGTTTGAAAGTCAAAAGAGGATGAGTGCAATCTGATTGGAAAATGGAGGTGGCGAGTAATTGCGGCTATTAGAGGCCTTTTTGGACAATGAGTAATGAGACGCAAACGCAAGCTCGAGTGGATTGACTCGAGGGGCTTATCTCAGCTTCCAATCCTCTTGCATCCATAAAAACCATTCAATTCAAAATCTCAATAAATAGTGCTGATCATCAAACACTTTCTGAGAATCTTTTGCACAAAAATCTGATCTTGAAAGCAAATAGCTAGCATGTCCTACTTACCACAACAGTTCAGACACGAGTGGCATGTCTCTGGACTCTTGAGTGTGACACAACACTAGTACACATCATGTATATGGTGATCCTAACATATGTATGTATCGTATCTCCACAATAAATAGATATGACAGCATATGCAATCAAACCAATCTCAAAACAGATTCTACTAATCAACTAGCCAGCCAAGTAAAACACGAAAATGGGTCTTGTTAAATCTTAATGGTAGAGACAAATACGAAGCAAATTGCATTAAAAAGGGTGACGCGTCTGTTGGGTGCTTATGTTCATATATAGTCAGATCAGAGAGAGGAGAGTCTTCTCGAGCAGAAACAAGCGAGTGGCATAGTAAAGATTAAAAGCAATAAAGTCAGAGATGGTGGGCATTGGCTTAGAGCCTGCTCGATCTCTCTCTTCGCGGCTGGCAGGCAGTGAGTTTCACTTGGCTCCCCCCATCGGACTAAACTAGAGACTAGAGGAGGAGATGAACCGCAACTCCCTATGCAAAGAGTTAAAATGGAGTTAATGGAGGGGGGAGGGGAGGTGTCGGTGGGATTCCGACATCTAGCGGTGAAGGCCAATACTCATGGAAGACATCTCATCAATTGCTCAATTATTCTAATTGATCCTTTTGTCCGCTCTTCCCATCAATCTGATCTTTACTGCTCGTCTTCGGCTTGTGGCAAGATTGTTGCTTCCATGTTTCCTCTTCCTTAACTTCGCTCTCATCCGCCCTGCCAGTGTTCCCTACTTAGTGGCCAATTGGTGATATGTATTCTATTATTTAAATACGATACAAACTGAAAATAACACTTGGCATTCAGTTTTATTAACATTCTTTGCATGTTGCACTGTCGGTATTGTGAACAATGATATCTAGCGAGACAGCGTAAAGATCTAGCTAACTTATACGTGCCAATCTCATTTTGAACATAAACTTCATTTTGGGATACAATTCAAGGTAAAAGCAACAAGAAGGGCATGGTCTCGATAGGAAAGGTCATTACTTTCTTGCCCATGAATGCCTCCTGCTACCATCATTAGATTTCTGATGTTTCTGAGCATGAATAAGGAAAGGAGAACAGTTCGATGATCTGCTCTTTTTTGGCGTAAAGACCAAACAAACTGCAAATATTCATAGGCATATGCATGGGACTTGGGAGATGGAGATCGTCTTGTCTTTCCCCAGTTCCGTACTAATGGTTGCACTAGCTCTGTTTGGGGAGGCGGTCACGCAAACGTAAACCTGGCGTCGATGGCCATCACATCCAGTGCGAGGAAGAAGAAGCTCCCTGTACTAGTCATCTCCTGCTATGTGCCTGTTCATTACTTGAATTTCCTCGTGCCAACACCTTTCATGTTGGGACATAAAATAATATAAAACATCAGACGAGAATTTTGCGCCTTCAAAAATAAAAAAAGTGATAAGGACTCGGAATTCGTCTTGTTCTTGAATATTATTATGGAAAAAAAGGTTTTATTGAAGCAAGACAAGAATTAAGATGACCATGATCTTGGAAGTCCATATCATGTAAATATACTGCAAAATATGATAGCCAATAAATGAAATAAAATTGTTCTACACATACAATGTAGCATGTATTGCGCTCTCTAAAGCTATGCATCTCTGTGCTTTGGACTGCCTTAACATTAAACACTTTAGCAACATTTGCCGGTGCACTTCCTTAATTGTAAGCGCTCTCCACATGCAAGACTTTATATAATATACAACTCTCCTCTCTCTGTAGCAACATCAGAAAGCTTAACGCAGAATTATAAATGCAAACAAGGCACTGAAAATCTCGAAGCTTGATAAATACCCACGAGTCACTGTACAGATTCTGTGTGCAGGTGCATTAATAAACTTCTGGTGAAAAACCACACCCATGGGCTCTAAATTAATTAATTAGAATGTCTAGTTGAAAGATTTTAGGCATTGATCAAATGGCATGTTTAATGTTTCAAAAACTTCTTTGCTCTTCCATTGCGCAGATAAACTAATTGTTATAGATTGTATGTTGAGTATACCGAGTTATGTTAATGAAGTACTATAATATGCATTTGGGAACGGTCAAGTTCTCTTGATCGATCTCCTGGAAACATTGTTCTCATTATATATGTATGTATGTATGTATGTATATATGTATGTATGTATGCAATTAGATTGAAGACACCACAAGAAAACATGGTTAAATTCAGTCACAAAAAATGTCACTACTAATATAAATAAATCTTTCATACAAACATTTGTACTTTGTGATGATCATAAATTTAGAGCGATAATGACAAATTATTTGGAAGTTCTGTTTTTTTTTTGTAACGAAAACATCTTCTTAAGTTTAAGAAAACCATAAATAAATACATGTACATGACAGTACAGTGAAGCCTTCTAATTATATAATTAAAAGTTAAATATGTACCTTACATCTATGAAACACATGAGGCCACACTTACGACTCCTAATTGAGCGAGTTAGCTTGCGAGTATTTAGCGTTCGGCTTGGTTCAATTCGACTCAACTCGAAATTCGACATTTAAAAAAGCTTGAATTCAACTAGAACTCAAATCTTACGAGTCGAGTTTGAACAAGACGGTATTCAATTTAACTTACACTCAATTATAACTCGAACTCGACTTGAAATTGACTTGTAACTTGACTCGAAATTGACACGTAACTCGACTCAAAATTGACTCATAGCTCGATTCGAACTTGACCCAATAATATAATATAATAATATACATAATATGTTATTGTGGTGTTATGGTATGTAATATATTTTATAAGATTTTTTCCTATTTTTTAGATTTTTTTAGTATTTATTGCAAGTTAGTTTTTTTTTTTTTACTCGAGTTGAAGACGAATCAACTTGACACCACGATCGTGCCGCATTTATGTCACTGATCCCATCGTCGGCGATCGTCGCCGCCGCCATCTAGTCGCTACCTCGACATCGTCGACTATCCCGCGACCTTCCCCGACCAGAGTGGATCCCAGCGCTGCCCATCCTGGTCGAATTTCATCACCCCACTATTGATTGCCCCTGTTTTGCCTTTTTACCGGCAAGCCACCTCATTCGCCAATCTTGTCAATGTGATAGACGTATTGGGCTTGTCAAGCCGATGCCAACGGTAACTCACACCACCTCCTTCCCGATTGTAGCTGTCGCCGGCAACAGTTATCGAAAAATTGTTAGAATCGTGAGTATAGGAGACCATTTTGTCGATAGAATATTTTATTTATTTATAATCTTTATAAATGTATTTTTTCTCATTTATTTTTTATTTTATAAACGACTTCATTTTAAGTTTCGAGTTCCCAATCAAGCCAATTTCGAGCTCTAAAATGAGCCAGCTACGAGCTCCCAAATGATCTGATTTCGAGCGAGCACTTAGAATTTAATAGTGTAAGTGTATTAAGCGTGAGTTGAGTTCAAACATATTAAAAATATTCAAGTCGATTTCGAGCATATACTGCTGATAGTTCACTGGACTAGCCGATCCTTCAGTCGACGTATATTGGTATTCGATTTGATTTTATTTTAATTTGTGTCCGAATCAATGTAATAAATCTTTCAATACACTCCTCAATATAGTATACTCTAAAATAAAATTTATTTTACAAACTAATTAGGTACCTCAATCTGTAATAATATTGTCTATAAAACAAAATAGTCATAAATTAAAATTATACATATATCTTAAATTAATATAAGAAATTAAATAAATTTTAAATAGTTTATCCAAAGGCACCTAACATAAATAAATAATAGGTTTACAAAATTATAAAATAGCCCACTCTGCCCTGTTTTTAAAATGTATGAAAACCTACTACGTATGGTGGTCCCTTTTGTTCTGGTATAATGTTAGATTTTGGGTCAAGTAGGCTTATGGCTCCCTCCGTTTTATCAACTCGAACTTTAAATCAAGTTTCTGTCTACTCTAATATTTAGTCTAACAAAGCTTGCTCGAACTGTGTACAACTTCAATACGTATTTACAATTGCGAGCTTCACCGCCTTACAACAGCACCTGCAAGCATTTTATGTCTGCAGATCTTGTCAGTCTCCGCTCTACACGTCCATCTTCAATTCAAGCAGCTCTCTATTTATCATTGCTGTGATTGTATTTTCACAATGCAACGATCAAAGATGGAAGTGTAAAATTAAGAGAAATACTTGATAATAATAAAATATAAATATGACGATAATTTAATACAATAATATAAGGAAGAATTCGATAAAATGTACATAACAATCGATGAAACTTAAAACCTGATTATTTATTGGTGAATCTTCACAAATTAAAAAAGGAGTCTCAACTATACATGAAAGCCCAAAAGGCTATTTATAAACTTAGAGACTTCCACGTTCTTCTTTATATTAATAGACTTTATCTAATATATTTCACCGAAGATATTTATATTCAATGATATCTCATGTATATTTTGAGTAAGAAGTTCAACCATTCTTTGGACTCTTAACATACCGAGAAAAACTAACTTTGTTTGTATACGATATTAAAATTAGACTAACTTTTCACATCACCTTTTAAGTCTAATTTGTCTCAATTTTTGTTGCAGTTAGATGACCTCATTTTTATTGTCCTCTTTTATGGTCTCCTGATTTATAGTTTTTCTTTTCATCTTGGCCCTTTCATCTTCTTTCTTTAGTAAATTGTTTCGAAGACTCTTCCCGTTTGCGTTTGATCATGCGACTCCAATAAACCTCTAACATTGACATTATCTCCAAGTATACAAATCATTCTACACCCGTTTGTAACTATGCTTGAATATAGAATCACTCGATATCTTCTTAAAAAATGCCACCATCTATTTCATAGATAGATGACATAAAGAGTTTTTCTTGTAACTCTTCCAACTTGGTGCATTCTCCAATACACTTTCATCTCTCTGTCTAATGGGCATTGAAGACAATTTGTTTGTCTCTCTTCCCTCCATTCTTGTAATGTCTCCCTTTTCTTGGGTCTGTAAACGTTGCCTTACCCTCGAGTTCTTTAAGCTTTTGTCAACAACATCATAATCCTTAATAGATTAAAAAGATAATTTTCTTTACTCTATTCAAGTCGCACAAAATCTCATATTTTTTTTAATGCGGCTTCATTACTCTCAATGTAATCTTATTTAGAGTTGCATATAATAAAACGTAACTCGTTGTCAATCATACTCCAAAGGTCATTACTCAAACTTAGTTCTCGATATCACTATGACATCGGTAAAACTATGAGAAAAACTTTATAACAACAAAATATAAACACGAGGATAATTTAATGTGACAATACGAGAAGGAATTTGATAAAATATACATAAATCACAATGAAATTAAAGACATTATTTACTAATGAATCTCCACTAGAGAGTCTAAACCATGTGAGTCTCAACTTATAAACGTGAAAACCCAAAAAATATAATAAACTTCATTTAATACATTTCACTTAAGACATTGACATTCAACGTCTACTCTTGTACATATTGTGCAGGAAATTCAACTATTCTTTAGACTCTTCAAATACCAAGAATATTTTAACTTCCTCCTATTTATATAGAACTAGGTTGATACCCGCACAATGCATGGGGCTGACATTTATTTGAGGTGGTTTATAAAATTAAATTATTGTAGTTATAATTTTTATTAAATTATATATCTTATTTTAATCTAGTTATCTTTAACCTCTAATGGGAGTTTTGTTAGAACTAATCATAGTTGAGATTTTTTCTTTGCCAATTCAATCCTTTATTTACCCATTTTAATGGAAATGTTCCGCTTTCACAATCTGGCAACCTCGGTTGATCCAGAACACAATAGAAAAATAAAACAAAATAAATTGCCCACTTTATCCATCTACTTTTTACCTGTTTTTTTTTAAAAAAAATTCATAAAACTTGATGAAACTTTCCAGGTTCGCTATTTTACTTCTACTTCACAATATTTATTTCAAACACATCCTTTGAATAAGTCTCCATCATGCTCAAAAAGATTAAAATCCAAAATTGCACCATAGTAGACTAACTCTAAACTTTTTATTTTCAAACCAACATCAAGGGAACATCCCATTATAAATTTTATATATCATAATATATAGAAAAATATCCAAGAATACTAATACTTTAATCTTAAAGGTAATGTTCTAAACATAGAGATGTGAACTTGAGATACCTTGTTAATTGTTGATGTTGAGACTTTTTCCTACTCTAAAGTCATGAAGTGTGTAGAAGTACATTTAGTGTATATATA
>JAVDBV010001238.1:0-15661 GCA_032619315.1 Piper longum
CCACGACCTTTTAGTCCATGACCGACAACCTAGCCAACGTCCCTGCACTTGGCCCGTTACTAACCCCAGCCCACGACTTTTTGGTTCCGTGACCGGCAGCTTAGCCAACGTCCCTAGTCCAGCCCACCGTCTAATACGGAATCAGGTTGGCTCTGATACCATTTATAACGACCCAACTCAAAGTGCAACGTAATGGGCCTAAGTCATTTTTTTAAATTGGTTAACCGAAGTTAAAGATCTATAGTCCATTTCCACTTATAAACAGGATCTTAGTCCAATAGGTATTAGATGTGAGACTAAATTAAGGGATCTCACGGGCTATTACACGCACCCTCCAAGATAAGTTAAACGTGGGAAGTTCACTCACGCTCACTTGTTTCAAGCTCAAGTAAAAATTCAAATCGAGCTTAATTGAGCTGAGCAAGATTAAGCAATTTTTTTGGCTCAATCAAACTATGTATTAACCCCCTAAATTATCACATTATTTCACTGATTTTTTTCCAAGCACGTATAATAAAAATATCCTAAGGATAGATAGTATTGGCCTCCTCCAATCCCCCCATGTCACCGTCGAGCCTTGCTGTCGCCAAGCCCACTCAGTCGTTGGCCACCACCTCACTGTTGCCAATGACCACCTAGTTCGCAAATCGTAGGTTCTTTAAGCTTTATAAGTTTTAAAATCTCTACTTTTTTCATCTCCAAGTTCTCAGGTTCTACAAGCCCAATGTGTTACAAAATATTCTACATTATTTTGCAATAAATTGTTTCCCTCATCGAATCAATCGAAACAATAATAGCGATGCCAATGGAGATGACAATGATGGCCAAGTCTTCTCTCCACAACATGAAATAATGGGACAAGTAGAAGATGTGGACTTTGACAAACATATATAATGTTTACTAAGTGTTGTGAGAATTATGGCTAGATGTGTCAAAACACACCCTCTATTAGAATTGAATGTTGTCTAAGTGTTCGTATTAATAGAGGCCTAAGGAATAGATTGTAAGGAATAAACAAGTTATTATGGAATATTTAATAAGTGAGCAACACAAACTAATTTAAAGAATTATTTAGATAAACAAACTATTCTTTTTATAGATGAATTAGATGAATAATTTGATATATTATCATAATGGAATTTGAACATTGTAAAATATTCTATTTTAAAAAAAATCTTCAAGATATTTTAATCATTCCTATGTTAACTATCGACTCTTAATCAACATTTAATATTGAAGAACAAATAATTAACTCAACTAGGAATAATTTGAGTCTAAAAATATTTAAAGCTTTGATATGTGCCTAAAATTTATTGAGGAGTGAATATGAAGATAAATTATATTTTATATTAATATTCTATTCTTGCTACTATATTTTTTTTAACATATATTCTACTCTTGCTTCTATATTTTTAAATTCTTAGAAAAATAACCAAGTTTATCACCAAATTTTTTAAAATAATGAATATTAAAGAATATTAAGATATTAATAATTGTATTGATAGAGATAGTATTCTAACATCTTCATATCTATAATGAGGATGTGAGAATATTATATTTATTTTCTACTTTTCTAATATTTATAAATATTTTAATAAGTAATTAACTTTCTTGTATATTTTTCATATAGGCAAGCTACATTGGATGAAGAATCAATTACTAAAATACTTTGTCTTTAAAGTATATGTAATATTAGACTTTATTTTGATGTAAAAAATTATTTTAAAACTTTTTATATATTGATTATCTTTTGTTTGATTTGGAAATGGATGAATTAAATTATAAAAATTTAATAAACTATAGTACTAATTGAGAATATTTTAAATATATAGAAAGTGACTTGATATAAAGATTAATGTAAATATATTATTCTAAATTCTTAAATATGAGGATAATTTTTATATTTTTTTATGCAAGTAGGTTATTTTAAACATTAAATATCAATTATATATATAAATTTAATTAATTTTAATATATATCTTGATTAAAATGTTTATATAATATAATATTAGCCTTACAAACGTTGAAGATATTATATTATTGGTATAAAATATCAGACTGGTCGTTTTACGAGATAAATTTTTTTTTATATTTAATTTATTTTTATTCAATCAAATTAAAATTCAATCCAGAAATTCGATGACATGCTTTAGACTTCTCAATAATGTGGTCAGTGCCCTCCCCAACTTAGACATGTTATTGATGTTAAGTATTTGTCCATGTATAGCTGCAATAGATATGATCATCTCACTAGTCCCCAAAATATTTGGCTGACTGTCGCTGGTGATCTGCTCCCACTAATACTCTCTTTTGAAAAAAGTAAAAGAAGAAGACAATATATAATCTGGCCAGCCATTACTCTATCGCTGCACAAATGACATAATATCCATGCCATTTTCTGCTGTCATCATCATCAGTGTTGCTCAATTCCTGCATATTTAGAATGTCCGAGGGTGGATCTGATTGCAGGCAACGCAATGAGTCGCCACCGCTTGCTATTCGCCTTCCATCTTTCCTTGCTGCTGCTAGGCTGCTCAGAGCAGCAGCACTCGCCAATGCCAGTATGTTTTTTTTTTGGTAGTCAGTTAAAGACTTCTTGATTTTCAGATTTTCGTATTAGAATTAAATAGCCAATCAATCAAATTTAATTTCCAAAACAAAAACCAAATCCAAGCCATCAAAATGATATATGGAACAAACCCAATATGAATATGGCCGGAGTCGCCGAGCTTCGCCGACGATGGCCCAGGGTCGATACCACACCGGTGGAAGGGCCGATGCGTCGACGGCGAACACTTCAACTCCACGCTTGTCTGCAACAACAAGCTGGTACGCCAAAGCCTTCCCGGCCGAAGCTGCCTTCACCTTCCCCTCACTTTGTTTTGAAATGGAAAATTATATACTTCAAAAAATAATCCTAGTTTTATGTAAAAGGTCTTATTGAATAATTAGATTGTAACGATTTATTTTATATATTTTAGAGAAAAATATTATTTTTTACTGTATTTTAATTAGTTAAATCTATTATTTTTATTCTTTATCAGAATACAACTTTTGATTCCCTCCCTAATAAACAACAAGCTAATCACTTGTTTATGCCAGCTGTATGAAATCATTAAAGTTATTTTGATAGATATGTGTGTTTTACCTTTACAGTATATACAATTTAATCATTGAAAACGTTCGTAAAATTATAAAAAAATCTGTGTTTATCGACTCTTATTTTCCATCTTCAGTGTACTTATAATTTGATTAAGTAAAAATTATAAAGATAATAAAAAATATAAATCTCTCTAAGTAATGTTTAAAATTTTGAAATTTCCAAATATTTTAAAAAGGTTTCTTTTTGCTGTCCGGAAAGGATATTGGTTTTGCTAATTTGAAGAGTTGTCCGAGCACAATGCTGATGGCAAGTAGATATTTATTTATTGGCATCATTCACATTCGGGATTGGTGGCAATCTGTCTGTGTAGCAGGTAGCAGCTTGCCTAAGAGTGAATCGTCCATGGCTGGGATGGCATCTCCAAAGCTGGTATGACAACCATCAATGAGAATGGAGCTCTTGGTGTCGTTATAGCAGTAGATCGTACCCTTGTAAGTGAAGCTTGTGAATTATGAGGTCGGAACCCAATTATCAACTACTACTACTCTTCAAGGTACAACGATACCTTTCTCGCGATCCCTCTCTAGTTGTTTAAAATGAAAAATATTACCATGTCTGGTCATGTTTAGTCATGTTGAAATTTCTGAAAACATGAGGTTGATATGGCTACAGATATACGCAAAGGTGAGCAGAAAGCAGCAAAGATTGCATCTTTTTCAAATCTGAGTCCTAATACAATAGCTCCAGAAATTCTCCACGTATATACTTCTTTTCATGATCGATCACAAACTGCTTGTCTTCAATAGCTGGATACATATGTATGTGCAGCATCTACTTACCAAGTTAGAACTGAGTGATAACCATTCAAATTACTAAATTAGAGGACTGATCCAAAATCATATTGGTTGAAACCTTGTTGTACAACCGGATATTGCTGCACCAGGATTGAACATTCTTGCAGCCTATCATCCGTCTTGTTGGGCCCTTTGAGCCTCCAAAATAAACTTTATATAATTAAAGAAAACTAGTAATAGGTGTCACATCCCTATCTAAAAAACTTAGTTTAATGAATAAGATTTTCCTATTAACCTATATATAAGTCATCAATATCATTTACAATTGATGTGTGATAAAATTAATAATCTATCTTTCACACATTGGGCGACCCAAAAAATTTGATTGTCTGACAATCTCCCCGTCATATATAAGTTATAACCGATATGGGATAAACCCAACAATTACTTCTTCGTATATAGGGTGACCACGAAACTATCATCGTCTGGTAATTTCTCCTTCATCAAATGGAACTCACATATCATTTACCCCAACCTACTCACATATTATCAACCTAGATGAAACTCACATATCATCAACCTAAAACTATCATCGTTTGACAATCTCCACTTCGTCATAGGGAACTCACATATTATAATCTGGCAAACTTCCTATAAATCATGAGGCGATCGTGAAACTATCATCGTTTGACACTCTTCCCTTTATATATAAGTAACTAACATCATCTATGACCGATGTTTGGTTCCCCTTCATATATAAGTCATCAACATCATCTACGACCGATGTGGGATAAAACTAATATCGGATGACTTTGTAACTATCATCGTCTAATAATTTCCCCTTCATAAGACATAACTCATATATCCTCAGCCCAAATTATCGTCGTCTAATAATATCCCCTTCATCAGACAAAACTAATATATCACGAAACTAATATATCATCAGCCCAAAATTATCATCGTTTAACAATATGTCATTCATTAAACCTCACATATGATTATTTAGCAAATTCCCTTTAAATTATTAGGCGGAACCTACGAAGGAGACTTCCACAATCGATATAGGCAAACGCTAAAGCCTACCTAAGTCTAACATATCATTACCTGACAAACTTTCCTTAAATCATCAACCTTAAATCATGAGGTGGAACCCCACGATTGAGACTTTCACAATCAGCGTAGGCAAATACCAAAACCCTACTACTATTAGGCCCTTCAGACTCTTAAAAAAGACTTGTAATAAGTAAAGAAGACTCGTAATAGATGACACATGTCTCTCTTAATTTAAAAGCTAAATTAAAGAATAAGGTTTTCCCATTAATATATATACAAGTCACCAACATTATCCACGACCAATATAAGACAAACCCAACACATTTGTAGTATTGACAAACACTACCAAGGTTACACCTGTTGCTATCTATGCATTTGAGTATCTAACTTCCATGGCATGTCCTCGTGTGGTTGGCATTGTTGCTCCTCTTAGATCAGTGCACCCTATGTAGTCTTCTGCTGCTATAAGATCAGCACTGGTCACCATAGGGACATTTACCTCCATATGTTTAATTTTTTTTTGGTTTTCCCACCATTTTGTCTGATTTTTAATTGATTAATCATTCATAGTCTATGAAGAAATCAACAAACTAGCTATCCTTCATTTATGATTCTACAATTAATGGCATATATGATTCTCTATATCCAATCTAGTTCTTTTCATACACAACAACATCTACCACATACCAATGGTTCATCTCAAATAATCTGCAGAAATTGCTGACATTTTTTATTATGAAGGAGGGATTGTCAATTCCAACAAAGCTATAGATCCTGGCCTTGTTTATGACATGAACATGTTTGATTACATTCAATACTTGTTTGCCAGGGGATACAAATTGTAACACCCCAATTAGGTCCGAAAGGATGAACCGAATCATGATAATATAATTTGGAAGTTATTCGTTGGGCTATCGCATACAGACTTTACAGAAGAAGATCTAAACCTGTAGAGGCTTAAGGCGGACACCGGGCATGGTTTTCATAAAATCCGTGCAAAATCAATACTACAAAGGTAGATTTTAAACTTAAAGATTCATATATAAACACCCCTAATCGTACCAGAGGTATAACCACTCCTACGATTCTGAGTAGTGACTTTAAAAATGTGATGATTACTCTCAACTGTAGAAGAAGCATACACCCGCTATAGTTTTGAGGTTTCATGTTGTTGCGTATATCATATTCTTACTACTTAGTTCAAGAGATTGACTTAGGTCATCTTATTAGTTACATGAAGATGATACGAGTATGTAAACAAGGGTCATAGTTACTTGTTTCACATACCTTACACAAGTAATAATTAAAGCGTCAGAGAATTACACAACGACATCACACCCTAATACCCGGACTTCACGTGAGTCTTCAATTGGTGCGAACCGTAAGCTCCTCTGTCCACATTACTCTAACACACTTAGCTGCATCCAACTATGTTTCGTGTCCTGACATAGCTCTTGTTCATGTTCTAATACTTTGGGGCTTATATACTTTGTAGACGATGGTTAACCTTGCCCAAAGTATTATAACTATATAATAAAATATAATAATATAAAGATAAAATGTACTAGCACAATCATCATAGTCTACATCTAAATCGTACAAGGTTCACATAGTTAGGGCATATGCCCATCATATAGCCATCCACAAAATACATGGTCTAAAGTAAATAGCATAACACATGGCGCCCACAACCACCACCATTGAACCATCTGATCCGTGCACCTAGGCAGGCCAATGTCAGGGAATCTCACCTACATATAATAGAAAACCATGTCAGTAATCAAATCTGAATAACTATTGGTAAAGTAGCAAGCTGGCAAATGAGTATTCCATTACCCATGAAAACTTAAGAAACTTTAAAATTGCATCATTTTGGGGGCAAGCAAACACACTTAAACAAGTGTCGATGTGCATGCACGACTAATATTCATTTTCATACATAAAACGCTTAGACCCTCACATCTTTCATACTACACCCACCATGGTACTTGAGTGGAAAAGGAACGATTAAGTTAATACCACAAATTTCAGAAATGTGTTACGTTACTCAGTACTCTCATATTCCGCACTACCTCAAGGTTTGAATGAGTACTAGTACAGTCCATACATTTTCCCATACCACTCACTCTCTTATTCGTGAAATTCATAAAAATACGCGTACATATATAATAGGTTTAGGGAAGAGACTTGTATCATATATCCATGGATCTTCATTTCAAAAACCAACAAGCATCCTTGTAGTTTTATTAAATATGTATAAAAAACATGGCTAAATCACATGACATTGGAGGGATTCAATAAAACAACGCTGATGTCGTTTATAGTTAAAACTCAGTTAAACTTGACACACAAGGAGTCAAACAGAGATCAAGCAAAGGGAGAGTCCTACAGATTTAGATGAGTAGTGCTCTGTATTGCAGTCAGTGAGCACACCCATGATACCTAGCATGGAGATGGAACCGAATACGAATAGGCTTACATTAGCACGTAAAATGAGGCAAAGCCTCCACACCAGCTCAACACTTAACATCATTTAATTATCTTGATTAGGTCATAAGTAAAATTTTAAATTTTATTAAGTAACTTAATCAAGGTTTTGGTTCTATTTTCACTTAGTGGGCTTTAAACAATTCTAAGGTTTTTAATCGAATGGCTTACCATACAAATTTTCGGACAGGCCTAGCAATGTCCAAATAGGCTAAAATTTAAATGGGTTATTCCTTACACTGTAAGGTTCATAAGTAAATTTCACCATTGTTGGTCCATTGACCAATCAAGGGGACAAGGCCTACTAAGCTCGGCCCTAAGGTGCTGGAACAATATTCCAAGGCTGCGTACAAATTTTGTAACTATTGGTTCATGGACAAGAGGACTCTAAATGGGCTTCGGTCAGTGACACTAGTTAGCTAACACACGTATCTTGTGTCAATAAGAGTTTGGTCAAATTTTTTTTATAAGTGGGCCTAGGTAGATTTTACAAGTTGGGTCACTGGATGGGCTGTTTCTAGAGTATATTGACCCTAACAAATTTAAAATTCACAATAAAATTTTAAACCTACCCAAATAGCCCTAAAATTGGTCAGTGATACTGAGAAATAGAGTAAGGTGTGGAACAAATTTAACTAAAATTAAACATACTTAACCTATTTTAAGGTAATTTACAACTGGAGTAAAAAACTAAAGTTTTCACCTAGTATCTTACATTGTCTACTTAAACACCTCTAAAACATATCCAGATGATTTTTACCCATTTCCAAAATTTACATATTTTAAGTAGACACTTATTTTAGTATCATCTAATTTTAAAATATTTTATTAGCTTAAAATTTATACCGTAAAATATAACACAATCATAGATCATGCTCAAAGTCTAAACACACAGAAATACAATGCATACTTATGAATGATGTTCATGATTATTAAACGGTTATATTAGGACTAAAATTTTTACCACGAACTCCTGTAATTACCATGAAAAATATGGAATATTTTGCATCAACAGATCCTATAAGGTCAAAGAGTAAAAATTGAAGAAATGAGAACTTATATCTATATAATGGTCCAAGTCATCACTTTTCCTCACTTTTTACCCTCATACATACAAATTCTATTTCATGGCAGGTAAAACACAACACAAAAGTTATAGATATATATGTTATGAGTGTAAAAAAAATAAGAATAATGCAAATAAATTATTAGAATGCCAAGATATGATTTTTATACGAAAATGGTGCATATCAGTGACCTACATGCATTATATAAATCATATCTATTTACTTACATAGCCAAATAAGATAAATGTGTGCTCGAAATTCTCCTAACATTCAGATATACACTATAAAAATGTCCTAAAAATAAATTCATAGAAACATATCTGCAATACACATCAAACAACGATCAAGAGAGACATCCCAGACCTGAGGCTAACAAGTGAAGATCAAAGGGAAGTCTTTTGAGACATATAACCTCAAAACCTACCACCCTAGGATGTTAGAACGTGGAGGGGAGTTGCTTGGAGCTCCAAGGAGGAATAATAAAGTTAAGGAGAATAAAAGAAAATGGTTAGAGGTGAAAAGGGAAGGAGAAATGGTGTAAAGGTAAAGGGGTAGATTTTATAGAAAAAAAGGCAGTTGGTTTGATGATGTCATAGGTATGGGTATAATGTTTAAAGAGGTATGGGTTGGATAAAGATGTATAGGTTGGCTTGATAATGCTATAGAGGTATGAGTATCATAACTATAGAGGTATGGGTTAGATGGATAAAAATGTATGATTTGGGTTAGTTAAAAAGGTATATGTTAGGTTATCTCAAAAACCAAAAACTTAACGTTTTTAACATCACACAAAAGACGCACGAGAGGTACAATCATAACATCTAATTATATACGATTAATCACAATATCCAAGGGCCTATAAAACCCACATAGCACACTTCTGTATTAGCTCCACAAGGAGTAAAGGTGTCTGTCATGCCAAACATTTTCTGTTCAACTCGTCCGTGAAGATGCAATCGTTTAGTGTGAGCTTCTTCTCGAATCGCGCGGTGCAAGGATGGTTCTACTTTGGGAGTTTCACATGGAGTGATGGAAGGCATGCCGTGAGAGTCCTATGGCTGTGAAGCCTACTCGGTTCTTACAACTTTATGCGGACTTCTCCGAGATGGAGAGGTGAGAAAGAAAATCTGCAACTTTTGTATGCACCCCACTCATATGTCTAGGTTATCAATAAAAAGCCTCTCGATTATGATTATGGGCAACATCACATGTTTCTGATCTAGCATTTATCAGCAAGCACTGAGCTTGGAAATAAATATTTCATAGGTCGTGATGGCAAAAGCGAAGAATACATTGCGTACATTGACAGTGACAAACACGAAATAAGGCTAAAACTCAAATTTCACATTATATCACAACAGCCAATATAAGGATTATCCTTCGTGTGGACTAAATACTAACATAATTAAAAATAAAAAAACGAAAAAAGTATCATGCGTGGCATATGTTTAGCAACCATTTTCTTTTTTGAGAAACAGAACTTCTTTCAACTAATAGAGGAAAATACACACGCAACTCTTTTAACTTCACAAACATTACAGATGCATACAGATAAAACATGTGTAGCATATAACTAGATACAATATGTTCCGCAACTCTTAAATCCATATATGAGCCCTTGCTACTAGAAAGACCAAGTCCGGGAGTTTTCACATCGCTGTTTGTTTCTCATCTTTTTAATAAATAAAAAACATAAAATAATTTCTTATTCTTTTGCTCATGAACCGCACTTATATAATATTGACTAACAAATCAACAAATAATTCAAAGATTATTCCTTATTGAACCCAATTTAGGCCACAGACAAGAACATAGAGATAAAGTGCATGCTGTAAAATCAGGGTCCATGGATCTCCTATCATTCATTCTAAACTTCTGCCACGGGCATTTTTGCGATATCCTGCAACGATTATAAAAAAAAAAAAAGTTAAAAAATTCGCATTTATTATTTCAGAACATAAAATGATTGTCAAACAAAATGTAGGTATGTTTTCACTTACTTTGGAGATTTGTATCCAAGAATCAAGTGTATTCGTCGCCTTTCCGGATCGATGTGTCTCACGGGCAAGATCTACTCCTTCACCAAGGCTGCCTACCAATCCACTTACCAATAGTGCAGCTGCAGCATTAAGAATCTGCAAGGCAAACAATGTGACTGAAATGATACATATATGCACAAAAATAATTCAAGGAGAATATCATGATTCTTGTCCTAGTCTTTGTTTGCACAATGGAGGAAGAAACAGAGCAAAAGAGTGAAAGCCAATTGCTTCTGTTAACAGAATGGAAATTAAATATTGAATTGAACGAGTATTACTGGAGGATGACACTCACGAGAGCATCAGCAATTGCTCCTTTCTCACCCGCAAGGACATTCCTCAGAACTTGTGCATTATAAGGAGGATCGCCACCTTTCAAGTCTTCCAAAGTGCAACGAGGAATGCCAAAATCAACTGCAAAATTAAAATCAAGTAGTAACTAAACATTACCCAAAAATAGAAATACTATTACTCGGATGTAAATCTCAGAATCAAAGAGAGAAGATGAGGCATACTTGGGTCAAAGGGAAACTTCTCGATGCTATCAGGAGTAACATCAAGAACTAATCCAGAGCCTATTAAGATCACCAAAGCTTAAATTAGGTCATATATTCCAAGGTTGAGGATCTTTCAAAAAAAAAAAAAAGAAAAAAGGACAAGACCACTAACCAAGAGGACTCATTTCATCTAAACCCTCTGAATGAACTACCAAGGCGCGTTTCATGCCAAACTTTTGCAATGCTTTGGCCATTTTCACAACCTATAAAAGCAAATAGTCAAATTTTGCTTATAATGTTTTTTAAAGAAAAACATCGAACTAGACATTACAGTCATCTGCAAGAGCACATAGCATGAAGTTGACATGGATGCAAGTGTTTGACTGCTTGCTTGTGTCATTTATATACACAGGTTTCTCAGCATTTAAGCACTTCCACTGAACTTCTAATAACCATGCCAAGCTCATTCAGACAGGGATTGTACCTCAAAAAAACAAAACTAGCCAAGCCCGTGCTTGATAAGGTGAAAGGAGTAGCATAAGTTGCAGTAGCATTAAAGTACAAAATAATCAAACAGTACACAGCCAAGCATAAAAAAAAGGACCAACAGAATCCTCTGAAATGATAATCCAAATGCTCACCATTTGTCATACTTTAATCTAACACAGTCAACTTGAGTTCTATTCTGCTGCAAATTTCTTGAGTTCCTCGTTCAAATCAATTTCCAAATCAAACTCAATACTGTCTACACATACCTTTCTCATGCCCACAGTTCCCCACAGATATCATCAGGATCATAAATTATTCAGAGGAAATTATGTACTTAACATCAATTAATAAACCATTATTTGGTGAAAATTTAAAATTTGCAAACAATTGCTTACAAGTTTCTCATGGTAGACACCCACAACAGCAAAAGGTACTCGTGCTGGATTCAGCATAGGACCTAATATATTGAATGCTGTCTTCACTTTAAGTTTTTTCCTCACTGGACCAACAATTTTCATCGCTGGATGATATTTGGGAGACATCATAAAGCCTATGCCTGCTTCCTGTACACATTTTTTTACTTCCTGCTTTTCATTAAAATAAAGACAAGTTAATGCTGAATTTTTTGCCAAATGATTTTTGAAATTTAAACCCGCCATTAGACCTCTAAAAAGAGAAACTCTACTCTGGAATAACAAACTTAAAAAAATACGAAAACTAAATTTATCAAACCCATTTCTAAGGAAACACAATTCAGATATTGACACAAACTACAAAGAAAACAAATGAAGCAGGAATGAATAAATGAGGAGTAGTTCCTAGTCTACTTTACGTTAGACACTATATATGAGACAAAGTACGAGACAGAACTATTAACTTCCCAAAATGATCAAGTACCAAGAATGAAGAAACTAACCTCTGCATCCAGATCAATATTCACTCCCAAAGCTTCTAATACATCAGCACTTCCACAAGCAGAGGAACTAGAACGATTTCCTTGCTACATATGGTGATCATTTTAGTCTTTCATGGAAGAAATTAGTTGCACAGGAAAATCATAGTTTTAGGACAAGGAAACAAATGGTCTATACCTTAATCACATTCACACCTGCAGCAGCAGCAAGTATAGAAGCCCCAGTCGAGATGTTCACTGTATCGGCTCCATCGCCACCTGTGCCCACAATGTCGACTCCATTATTCACTCCTCCAACCTTCCTACAACATTTAAACATCGCTCTTGCCATGCCCACTATCTGCAAAACAGAGGATCCAAAAGGATTCATTATCATAGAAACAACTTGGGTAAATATTTAACTTATCCATCCTTCATATCAATGTTTCCAATAAATTTACTCACAACTGAATGGTTGCTTACAGATCCAATTACCTACCTCTTCGTATGTCTCTCCCTTGGCTGCTAATAAAACAAGGAAAGCACTTATCAGGGCTTCATCTGCCTCATTCAACAAAAAGTCAACAGATTTCTCTGCCTCATCTTCCGACAAATCAACACGATTGATCAAAGTTTCTATGACCTACAGTAGCATTAAAAAAAAACCATTAACAAAACTGTGACAACCATATAAAAGTTAACAAACATGAATAAAACAAAGCTAGTAAAATACATGCCTCTCTAAACCACGCTACCGATTGCCTCTGACTTGGGCCATCACTAGGCAACTGAGCAGACGGAACAGCTGAAAGAATAATGCTTTTCTTTGTTCTAGTAGGTTTACTTCTAATTGGAAAGCTTTTACCTCCCAATTGCCTCGTATACATCCTGCTAAAAACATGAGGACTTAGAATAGAACCATATACAGAGGATCCCATAACAAAATCCTCCTTCCTCCTTCACAGAAGAAATAAATCTTCCCAAGACCTCCTCCACTTTCACTCTCCAAAGCCACCAAAATCTGATGCAAGAAAGACATTTTCAGGTCAATCACTAAAATTTGATCAAACCATTTAATTTAAAAAAAAACAACCAACTGATATAAATAACAGAGTAAAACTCATTAGAATTACGCAAACAAAAACTAGCTATCACACAAGCCAAACTACACAACAAAAATAATAGTATACTTGTCAAATCAACCAATAAATCAATCACCATGTCCAAAATTTGTCGGTTTGGTAGTGAGTACGGATGTCAATTGTAGGCTTGGTAGTGTGTAGGATGTGAAGAGAGACTGTTGCTTGAGTTGTAGGTTTGTTTTTCTGGTTCCTCAATTCCATATCCGTAAAAACTACCAAACCTACAATTCAAACAACACTCCCTCTTTGCACAGCTCATCCACTCCAACCTACGTCACTACTAATTCACAAACAATTTACACAAGCAGCAACATATGAGGAACACAAATGCAGCACGGCACATAATTCATGTCTACATCAACCGACAACCAAATCAAAATGGGATATTTAAAAAAATAAATATAACTAAAATTAAATGATTTTTTTTTTTTTGCAAATACATCAGCCAACAAATCACAAAGATCAAAATTTTCTTTTTCTTTTTTTGTTACTAATTACAAATATGAAAAAAAAGAAACTAACAACCATGTTCCCCCATCATCAAACACTTCATCACACCATCCACACACCAAACACCCAAACTACATACATCAGCCGAAAGGCGGCGACTTTTGTCGACTCCAGGACGTCGCCGGCGCCGGAGAAGGAGATCGTACGGCGAAAAAAAATCCGAAAACTTTTACAGGTGCGCCGTTCAACCATGGCGTGCCAAACGCCGCATGGGGGTGTCACGTCAAGGGCCCCACGAGTGGAGAGTTATTACAGAAGCTTTAAAAGGTACTCCAATATTTGGCCTCTGAAAATGATATAAACAACTGGACCATGCAAATGAGGCATGAGATAATTCAAGATCAATTATATACATTGAATTTAAAAAATCTTTCAATCATATTCATTGAATTTAAAAAATGCTTCGGTTTCTAAGATTTTTATTCTAATAAAGCAAAAGGAAGCTGAAGAAGGATGTTTTGAAGGGCATGGGATCTGTAGGTAGGGGTGTAAACAAGCCGAACATAGATGTACTCGAGTTTTGCTTCATATAAAACAAGTTGAAGTAAACTTTAATGTAAATGAGCCGAGTTGAACTTGTTTAAAATTTATAGTGTTTGGGTTTGGTTCGATCAGAGCTCCAGTCGAGCTCGAACCTAGTAAATATTTATGTGTTCGACTTATATATAATTAAATTTTTTTGAATACTATGTAAGTTCAATAGTATTTACGAGCCGAGCTGAGCTGAACATTTTTTCGAGTTTGAACACATCAAATTTGAGTTTTTGTAACACCCCAATTTCGGTTCACTTGAGAACCGGATTAGAAATGCTACGATCGAGTCGAGACATGTTTAATATTATTAGTCAGCGAGACTCGATCCATAAAATAGATCGAATAACCCTCTTGGTGTCATGAGAATGGAAGACATTATCAAATAAACATCAAGATACATCAAATATGAATAAATACAAGAAAGAAAATCTTATGTTGAGCTCAAGTGTGTGTAGCATTTATCTGTCCTTCTGCCGAAGTCAATACAGGATTTGCGAGACCTACATATATTATAAGAAAACCGTCAGTAACGAATGTTACTCGTCCGAAAAATAACTAATACAATCTGCCAAATGGGTATTCCATTACCCACAAAAATATATGAAACTTCAAGAATGCCTCACACCGTGCAGTAAGCAAACATACTTAAACAAATGCCGGCTCGTATGCACGGCTCATAATCATAAATATACATACATACAGCGCTTACGCCCTCACACCTTCCATATCACCCGCCACTGTACTCAAATGGCAAAAGGAACAATTAAGTTAGTGCCACATATTCCGGAAATGCGCTGCATTACGCAGTACCATCATACACCCGCACTACCTCATGGTTTGAAGGAGTACTAGCACGGTCCATACATATCTCCGTACCACTCATTCTCTTATTCGTAAAATCCGTAAAACAGCGCGTACTTATATAATAGGCTTAGGGATGAGGCTTCTATAATAGATTTCTGGAGCTAAAGTTCGAAAACCAACAAGGGATCTCATCCTTGTAGTTTTATTAAACTTGCATATAAAACACGGCTAAATGGCCTGACATCGGAAG
>JAVDBV010001239.1:0-28232 GCA_032619315.1 Piper longum
GGTTGGCGGACGCGAATGCCAGTAACTAGGTCTAACGAGTGTCTGTCGCCAAAAAATGTCAACGACAGCGCATCTGCGGTTGTCATCGGTGGGATTGACGGCCTTGATGACAAAGAAGGTGATGGTGGTGGTTGTCAGCGGAGTCCAGCCACTAGTTGGGCGAAAAAAGGCTCGAATCGCCACGAGTGCGGTGGCATCGCCGACAATGATTGCGGCCACGATAATGATCATGGATGGTCTCAAAATGAAGATCTCATTGAAAGTAATCTATCTTGGTGGTCAGACCAATCGGAAGTGGCTAGTCGACACCAAAAAATGGCCCGAAAGAGTGGCAACGATGGTGGAAACCGGCTTCAAAAACTATGTCGTCGACAGTAATTATGACCCCACCGGTGGTCGTTAGTAGTACGAATGGAAGGCCGGCCACGAGACAGTCCTATTAGTGCCAGTTTGGTGGCCGAGGGGTGAGCTAGAAACTCGCTAGCAGTGAACTGAAGTGGCGGCGCTAAGGTGAAAAACTCCAAAAATCATAAAAAAATCACTAACATATAACTGGGTGGAAGCTATGGCTAATGTGGACAGCTCAGATCTCGCCATGTGGCATGATCTAAGTGGCTGATAACTTGTGTCCTAATGGGGCCCACATGTGGGTATATGTATATAATATACATATGGACGAAAAGTGACTCTATAGGTGAGAATCGAAGTAAGAAGGTTAAATGAGGCTCGAATCCTCAATTCAATAGGGTAAAAACCAACGACTTAATCATGTTGAGCCCACAAGGGCTTAGTTCGGTGATCAAAAATCCCTATAATGTATGCAAATGAGATACTTTTAAAATCCCAAGTGGATACTAAATAATGCAACAACTTAAATTTAGGCCTACAACATTGACTAACCTATAAAAATCATTTGTATACCTCGTATATACAATGATAACTCATGTTCTGTTGTAGCCTATCTCAAGCTATCATATACACATCAAGCATACTCAACTACCACAACATGCTCATACAACCATTTGGGCCCCACACTCATGATCTGAAAACTAGTCTGGCTCGAACTCGCTTGAACCAACTCGATCTGGCCAGAACTGGGTAAAAATGCAAGTGGGTAAAACCCTAATCCGAAGTTAGGTTTTACACGGATATAATAAATCCACCACTGGACACGTCTATTTACCTGCTAAAACAAAACACAATAGAGTGTAGAAGTCAAACCAGAAGCAAGTCCTAAACGGATTTGGTAAAAGCTCCAATTGTGTCCATGCGCCTAGGCGATGAACTTTTATTCCGTACCTGCACATCAAACTAAAAGCTAACACCTGTTTATGATGTATTCACACATACTATCACACACACACACCAATGCATAGTCACATCAATCCCAATCTATATAAGATTTCCTACGCTATGCTGTATAGATTATGATACTTAATTTACCAAATTAGTTCCTTAGCATTCGTTTTAATACAATTCAATCAAGCAAATTGATATTCTTGTTACAATAAAATAGTTAACATGACAATCCATCAATCTTAGCATGTTGTGCTAATAATTATCACCTTTAAAAAATTAAATCGGAGTTAATTATACCTTGTGTCATCGACAATTAGTAACAGTTAGGGTTTTGTTACGGGGCTCGAGACTCGAATTCAGCACCTTACAATGTCTGAAGTTCGATCGGGTTTGACTAGATGAATTCGGTGAAAGATCCAACAATTTTTAACATATCTGATTTTTTGGTGAGGTAATCGAGGCTATGGGTTGGCACAGGCTTGGCAAGCTCAATCCAATAGTGGTGGCAGTGAGGACGGCAATGGTGGCAATGACTGCCAGTGGCGCCGACGAGTTGGCCGAGGTCGGTTGGTCTTCTGATTTGCCCTCAGTCGGCCTTGGCGGCGGTGCTAGGTATGGGGGAAATTGTCGTCTAGGTCGAGGGGAGGGGCGTTGGCGTCATGTCAACGATGGAGGGCACAGTCAGCGACAGAATGGTGTCTGGATGGGTGGTGCTAGTATGAGATCCCTCAATTTAGTCTCACATCTAATACCTACCGGGCTAAGATTATGTTTATAAGTGGGAATGGACTATAGATCTTTAACTTGGGTTAACTGTTTTAAAGAAATGACTTAAGCTCATTACATTGCACTTTGGGTCGGGTCGCTATAAATGGTATCAAAGCCAACCTGGTTCCGTATTAGATGGTGGGCTGGACTAGGGACGTTGACTAGGCTGCCGGTCACGGACCAAAAGGTCGTGGGCTAGGGCTAGTAACGGGCCAAGTGTAGAAATTTCAGGGACAAAATTTCTTAAGGTAGGTGGATTGTGAGATCCCTCAATTTAGTCTCACATCTAATACCTAGCGGGCTAAGATCCTATTTATAAGTGGGAATGGATATAGATCTTTAACTTGGGTTAACCATTTTAAAGAAATGACTTATGCCCATTATGTTACACTTTGGGCCGGGTCGTTACGGCTAGGGCACAGCTCTGGTGCGTTGTGGAGACCTAGCAGTAGTCGCGGGTGCTCAATGCGACAGGATGACAATAGATAGGGGCTTTGCGACGATGCGGTGATCTGAGGTGGTGTCGATGACATGAATGAGGACAACATCGGCGACAATTAGGGTTTAGGAAGGGAAGAAAGGCCGGGGTGAGTTTTGGAGTCAATAGCGAGATTAAAAGTTGACTCGCCTTCGATACGAGTCAAAAATAATAATTAATTCATAATAAATCTTAAAAAAAACCCCAAAAATAGAAAGATACGTCCTAATAACATTATAATAATATGTTCTATAACTAATAACACACCTAAATTACCTTATAATACGTCCTAATACGTTATTATGCCTAAAAATAATTTTAAGATCAAATACATAAAAAAAAATATAACATACTGTTATATACTCTAATAACTCATTTTTATTATTTTTTACGTTATCATCGTATACTCGGGTACACTTGACCCTCATCGATCATGTAACTACGACTAACCTTGACTCAGCATACGGTTCAGGAAACTAACTCGACTTGAACCGACAATTAAACCGATTAGTTCACTAATATAAAATTTTAACACGAATCACGAGATTTATAAAATTAACGAAAACATTGTTAAAAAATTAATGTCAATTACGTGTATAAATAATTTTTTTAGCCGGCGGAGACTCGAATAATCATTTATGTTTAGGGCTACAACAAGGGAAATTTTTAATTTTAATTTTGTGTAAATAAATTAGTCAAATTAAAGCACAATATTCATTATCCATGTTTTCTCCTATCATTAATGGCTCAGACTTAGGACGCCCCTTGTTATTTGTCAATGAAAGTGATTGATCTGTATCGGAAGTTGGAGGCAGCACCAAAACTACGCGGGGTTGGGTTCTGTGTATGTCTGTTTCCACCACCTGGCAGGCTGCTCCTCTCCTTTCATGGCGCCATCCTAGTATTCCCCTATCACAAACCAATCTTAGAGAGGAGGAGGAGGAGGATGAACAGGAAGGGTCTGGCCGTATTGATGCGCACCAGGATGCGGCCTTCCTCAGGAATCGTTCCTTCCATCTCCCCCAACCACCCTGTCAGTTCTCTTTTGCTTAATATTCCCCCATTTTATTTGGAATGATTATCATCGTGTTTGTTGTCGGGGACAAGAAAAGATGGTGCGTTGTCGTCGGACTGCAACTTGGTCCTTCTTATTTCTTGTCCTAGCACGAAACCGTTTTGCAATTTTTCTATGTTGTTAATTTTAGCTCGTTTTTTAATTTTCGAAGTTTTACTTGACATGTACGTTGAGATTAAACTGACATCCTGTGTTGTTATGGCCTGCTTGTTCAAATAGATAGTTGTTTAATGTAGGTGTGTCTTTCCATTTATTATTGTGATCAGCTAATTATGCGACAATAGAAATTTTCGATCTATTCTCCTTGGGAGGGTAGAACTTAAAGGGTTTGAGTTCTTATTACATTGATATCCGACGGCTATTATGCGAGCAGAATGAAGATAGCCATGCTCAGGGTGTACCAGCAAGTGAGGAACTTGATCAAGGATCATCAATACAGGAATCGGAGTCTTTCACTGGCCAGGACAGGTTTGACAGCCTATGATTTATTTTTTTCTCTATGCTGGCCCCTTTTTTCCAAATTTTCTTGACATTTTTCATTTTTATTCATTTTTAAAATATTCTTCATGAGACTCAGATTTGAGATTCACAAATATGATTCAAAAGCACAATGTCTTCAAACATAGAATTGGATAGCCATTATGTTTGAATTTAGTTGTGATCTCACATTTGGATACATCTACTCATATGTGATACTAATGTGTTTCCATATCTTGTTGGACTGTACCTTTACATTGATATAGAAACTGAAATAACATATTTCTACCATAGAAAGGTGAAGGTGGTTCAAGAGTCTATGCATATTGCCATCACCATGAATAAAGCAGAAATTATGGATGCAATCCTTGATGACTTTGCCAAGGTTGAATTTGCTTTGGCCATTTATTTATGTGGTGTTTGGTTTTTTATTTAAAAGATTAGGCTTGCATTATTTACTACAGGGTTATTCTAGTCTTTCTTATGAAGGCCGTCAAAAGCTACTTTTTGTGCTTGCCCAAGAGTATGACGTTGACAGGAAGAGGGTTCATGAATTGATGCAGCAGTATCTTGGTCTTAAGTTTCCCAGTGGTATGCCATAGTTGTGATTGGGTGTGACTTTAGTGGGCAAAAATGATACACTTGATAAAAATTTATCTGTTTTCTTTTACCTGCTTGGCCAGCTTGCTAGTCTGTTTTCTAATGGACAGGTTATTATACAGGTCAAGGTGGGCAAATGTCTGCTTCAGATGGTGAGGGCTCACTGGCTGCTTTGCACAGGACTGAAAGAAGCTTAAGACAAGCTCTCAGCCCTCTGTATGAAATACTTTTTGAAAGACTCAACAAACACCCCGGTGGCCTGAAAATTTTGTGTCATCTTCGGGCTGATCTTCTGGCCACTCTAAAGTAAATTTTCTTAAATTCGAAAGAGTATCTCTTTTGGATCTTATAGGGATATCAGGAAAAATGAACTGGGATGGTTATAAGTTAGAACAAGGAGTGCGTGCATTTCATCATATTAATAGTTATTTGATATATTTTATTTTCCAATGGCTTTATGAAAAAGCAACAGTGTGGTCCCTTATGGTATGTAGGTTGCATTCACTTGGTTATTGGCAAATCTTGGTTTCTGCATGATGCTACTATACTTATCTTTTCTTTGTTCACTCGCGATCCCATTAACTGTGCACACATCAGATTAGAGGTAGTATGACCAAAATAACATGTATGGTTTAGCTGTTTATTCTTTATACTTATTTTCAATGTTTATCACTTCTCATGAACGTTAGCTACACTCAGGGAGGAAAATGTTTCATCCTTGAGAGCATTGGACTCATATTTAAAGGAGAAGTTAATTACATGGCTCAGTCCTGCTGCTTTAGAGCTTCACCAAATTACATGGGATGATTCTGCTTCTTTGCTGGAGAAGATTGTTGCTTATGAGGTGAAATTGTAATTGTCGCACGTTTGGTAGCCACAGTTGTCTGATCCATTAAGATGAACGAAGTTGTTTTGTTCTTAGGCCGTGCATCCAATCAACAGCCTTCTGGATTTAAAGAGAAGGCTGGGAGTTGGCCGGCGGTGCTTCGGATACCTTCATCCAGCAATACCTGGTTAGTGGTTGCAATTTTATGAGATGATTTGTTGGTTGACTTCAAGTTTTTTAAATAATGCATCTTTCATGGTTGGTTTGATGTAGTCTTTGAGATGTCACTCTAAATGAAATCACCAGGTGTGTGAGTGTTGGAGGCATATTTATCAATTCTACTCACTAATAGCTCTTAACTTTGTTGGCTGAGGCTACAGTGATTCTACTTGCATCGCAATAGTTTAGAATTCGTACTCGTAGTTAACAGTTAGCAATAATTAAAATTTGATAGCTGGCTGCCCATTGTTTTTCCTTTTGCTACGTTGCAGGAGAGCCACTCATATTTATAGAAGTTGCATTAATGAAGGATGTGGCTCAAAAAATACAGGTCCGTGTTGTCACTTTGCGCTCTGATACCAATTGTAACTTGATACCTCACAATGTTGACTTACCAGGAAGTTCTATGGGACGATCCTCCAACTCACGAGTCTGAAGCAAGTTGTGCCCTGTTTTATTCCATATCATCAACACAGGTGGCAATTTTAGTATGTTTGATAATGCTCAGAGTAAATTATAGTTTAATGAAATATTTCTGTTTTGATTCATTGGAGATGTTTATGATTTTGGTTGGGTTTATAAACTTTGACAGCCAGGTTTAGCAGGAATTAACCTTGGAAAGTTTCTGATTAAACGTGTAATTAACTTTGTGCAAAGAGACATGCCACATGTTTTGGTGAGTGCTTATTTTTACACCATGAGAATCCTCAGTAGAATCTCTAATTCATGGTCTTATATTTAGTAGGAGTCGCTTAGTCGTCGTTTAGTAGGGAATGGTGGCCTAAGGTGTATTTAAATTTTAGTCTTTTTTCAAATTTTTTTTCACGATTAGGAAAGTGCTTAGTTAACTTTCTTTTGGATAATAACAGCATCAACATTGAAATTAATTGTTCGAGATTAATGAAATCCTACGACAGGTTGTGCTTTTATTTCTCTATATTTTTTCCTGTGTCTTAGCTCCTTGCATTCTGTTTTATATTTTCCTTTAATTTTTTCTCAATCAATCTCCATCACTTACTGTTAATTGAAGGTATTCTAAAGCCTCCTAAAATCACGTCCATCATAAGATTGTTTTTTGGGGCATCAACAAATTCATCTATTGAAGTCCTCTTAGCCATTGTGGTTTCACTTATTGAAAAGAAGCTAGGTTCTCCGTTGCCCTATGAACCTTACAGCTAAAAATAGCTCTTTACTCTTTTTATTCTATCATGAAAATCCATAGATGCATAGTTGATAATTACTTTAGCTAAAAATGATTTTTATTTTATGGGTCTATGAGTTATAGAATTTATTTGGATAATGCAAAAAAAATATTAAATTGTTGCACATGATTTTATCAATCTCATGACATTTTTTTTAATGGTGTGAAAGACTTTTGCAACCCTTAGCCCAATTCCTGGATTTATGCAATGGCTCATCTCAAAGTTGGCCTCTCAATCCAAGCTTTCTGAATTAGAAAGTGCTGGCATGACAAATGTGTCTGAAAGAAAACCTGAAAATTTTTTTAAGGAGGATATGCTTCACGAGGATGAAGAGAAAGCTATACTTGAAGCCTCTGCGTGAGTCTTACATTTACGGTTTTCCTCTTTTTTTCCCCTTTTTAATGCCTGTTATCTTAAAATGAATAGCCAAAGTCCAGTTTTTCCAAGGAATTGGCTGATAAAAGATAGACTGTGGGGCATTGCTATATGGTGCATGTATGTGCTTGCCTTCTTCTATTTGATGGTATATATTACTTATCTGCAGTTTGTAATTTGTTTTAAGCTAATAACTGCTAGTGACTTATGATTGCAGGAGACTATTAAATTTATAAATTATGTCTCTGTTGGCCAAACTTGTGCTGCTTAAATGTTAATTCATCATAATGTTGCTCTTCTAACTTTAGTAATTACTGTATATGGAGCTCCAAAGTAGGCATTACTTGCAGTAGAGTAGAATTAGTGTTTAAATTTGCCATATTGCTTTTAGTTAGGGATCTGCTTGAAGTTTACTCATCGTGGGGTACATTTAACAACTTGGTTTTTATTGGATGTATCATTGTTGTCTAGCCCTTATCCCAAGTAACTTACGATCATCATCATGGATTTTAACTTCTAACTGGTTGCTTTCATGTTAAAATTGATTTACCGTGTAAAACAAAGTGACAATTTGTTTATGTTCACCTAGATAATAAAAAATAAAATGAAAATTCTTCATCATCAACACCATTAACATATTTGTGTCCTTCATGAGTTTGTGGTTACTTGAGGAACATCAATATCAACATTATTTATTTTAGCGGATATATGAGCTTGCAAAAATTAATGATATGATGTAATTTTATATTCTCAAATAAGTAGTGTCTCATTCACTTTTTTAAATTTTTATGGGAATAATTTTTATTCTTATTGACATGGTGGTTATCATGTCGGAGCAGAGAATTTGGTATTGGCAGAAAAGCGAATGATGTACTCTTAAACCTGTTGACATCTACAACTTATGAGTGGGTGCATTCTGACAAACTGCTTAACTCTCTACGAAGACCTTTGATGCGATTATGTGCAAGGTATGGAATCCCATAACTTCTGTATATAATAAATGCAGAATCCATTTTAGCTAAAGAGAAGAGTTTTTACTGCCATATACTTTAGGTACCTTCTTCAAGAAAAGAAACGTGGAAAAGCTCTTGATCCAGTTGGAAATTTTCATTTGCAAAATGGAGCGGTTTGATTCTGTTGCTCTTGTGTTCATCGTAAAGGAGGTCTAGTAGAACTTTATCTTCTTTTAGTTTAAACTTTCTTGGCATTTATGTAGATGATTGGAAGGCTGAACTGGATGTCAGATCGTTCTGCTAAATGTCTATCTCAGAGTGGAGGCATTATGGTCAACTACATTTATGAGTAATTTGTTTATGCATATCATTTTCCATATTATCTTGTTTGCTTGATAGAAGGAAATTTAAGACGTGTCTGATTTTCAGTGTGGACAAAATTGAAGAGTATGCACAGTCATATTTCAGCACTGGGCATATTGAGGCGGCCGCAGAAGTCCGTCACTATGTTGAGGTAGTACATGCTTTTATTATTCTCAGAAAGGTTTGTTCGGTGTGCTTAGGCAAACCTATATGCACTATCTCTGCCTATATCTGCATTTAAGTTTTCTTTATTGGAAAAATTTAGTTTCATACTGATGCAAAATCTTTACCGGAACCAATTTTAATTTGTCCCAAGTACTGGCAGTTTCACTTTTTTTGTTTGAAGAAATTGTCTGGTAAAACTTTTTCACCTCTGTTATGCAGATATAAAACAAGTTTGGACAGGAGCATTGACGGCAGTGGTGAATAAAAAAAATTTGAAGAAATTTGAATACAATGTAATATGTTGTGTTATGCTATTTTCTTCTGTAATGTAATCTGAGTTAGCTGTATACATTTAACCTATTATTACTTTTGAATGTATGAAGTGAATGCTTCCTCCATTTCTTGGCATAAATAATTTCCAAAAGTTAGATAATCGTCTATGGGTGAAGCCAACAAGGGAAAAATATATAAATTGGAGTCAACAATTTCAGATCATGCGTGGAAAAAAAAACATTTCCAGATTATTGAAGCATTTCTCTTGTTTGGAGCAAAGAAGACATGTTTCCTCTCCTAATCGAAACTTTTTTAGCTTAAAATATTGTTCAACTTTTCATCATCCATTACTCTTAAGAAACTAATTGGAATTCAGAGGTATGGATCCTATGATGGTATTCGTGCTGTCTCTACTATAATATACATTGTTGGACTACCCACGTACTTGGAGAAGTACAAATTACTCTCTGATTTACAAGTTTAAAAAATGTACAGAACACCAGAATTAATTTAAAATCACTAAAAATCGGCATCAACCGTAAGCAGGCTTGTCTTTCCCAAAAAAGAAAAAATAAAGAAAAAAATAGCAGCAAGTTGTTTTAGGAGGTTCCTATTGAAACAACGAGACATGAATACAAAGAAGTAATATATGTGATAGTATATAATTAAGTTTTTCCATTTATGATAATAATATAATAGTATTAAGGAACTTGGAACTGCAAGCAAATCCCAAAATCAGCTTGAGCCATTTTTTCCTTCCCTTGAACAGGATATTCACGCACACCCACCTGCTAGTAGTGTACAATCATTCGGTCACTTCACTTCCACGGCAGTTTGCTCCAGCTTTGAAGTATGTGGACAGAAGACCATCTTGAGACCAACGGATGGAAGAGTGCCCCTAACAAGGATAAATAGCCAGGCTTGAGATGTGTCATGGTTAAAAACTATGGTCTAGGTTACAACTGTGGATCAAGCAAGGCAGACATGGAGAAGAGGACGTCAAATTATAAGAGAGAGAGTTTCATATAATCTACGTACGTTTAGAAAGATTGAGTGGCAGGTCTAAAAGATGAGACGAAGGGAGGAAGAAGAGATGAGGCAGAATTAATGAATGCCCAAAAATATTGAATCCGGGAGAGACCGAGGCGTATAGTAACACAAAAACTCCCGTATGGACGGTCTGTTATGTTACTGTGCATATATTACCACCTCCGAAGAGAAGAGTCCAAGGGGTGAACTTGCAGTGCTAATAAGGGGTGATGGATTTGACTATTATAGCTTACTAGGCTTTGGAGGATAGCCTGAAGTAGCATACAAGGGGGCCGTTGCCCCTCGCGCTCACGCCTGTCTCTCTTCTTAGTCGCTTCTCTCACCAGCTTGAATCCATACGAGACTGATCATCAGATCGTCTGTGACTTCATCTCCATGCAACCAATGTCATTTTATATTTTGGAATCTGGGTACGGCCAGTTTTTTTTTTGCTTGTAATTTAGATAAATTAATATTTTCAAATAGCATAAGTCAGTAAGTAATGTCACTTTAAATTAGTTTATGATATTCTTTTCAACAATAAGATAAATACATAATTCATATTATTTTAAAATTATTAATTCAACTAAATTTTAAAAAAAAATATTATATTTTAAAAGTATTTTTTACTTAAAAAATCAATTATATAACCTGCTAAAATGGAACCATTTTGAAATTTAACTTAAAAAACTATGGAGGAGTGTCAACTCAAAAAGTGTTTAGAGTAAAAAAAATTAAAAAAAAGGTTTTATAACTATGCAATGAAAACCTAAGTCTATAATTTTGAATGATCATTCTTCATTTCTTGTATTTATGTTTCTAAATACTGTATTCTATTTAATTTTATATGAAAGTAATCTTGTATTTATTTCTTATTATTGCATATATAACATATTACTTAGTAATCTTGTATTTATTTCAACCAGATTAAACTCATGATATAGGACTTTAAAGCATAGACGCAAAATATCTTCATGAAATGTAAGAATAGTTGAATATATACTATGATGATGATGCAGGAATATAAAAGAATGGAGACAGAGATGCCATGCAAATGTTGCAAGTTGGGATAGATGTGTTGGAGAGGCTCAAGAACAAGTGATATGGTGTCTAATCAATCCAAAGTCGATCCAGTCTGTCCTACAAAAAGTATCTTAAACATTCAGGCCTGGAGGAACCCTACTTAGTGGCCCCCAAGCCAGTCCATGAATTCTTCCATTTTCTTTCACCAATTGCTGTTGCTTTGATAAGATGGATGGACGGATTGTAGTGCAAATGCTTTATTAACTTGTTTTCCTTGATCAATCTTTGAACATTCACAGCCATAGCAACTACTTAATTTTTTACTAATCCTCTCAAGTACATTCAGAGTTATGTTTCTTCATGTACCTTGCTGGCGCTGTCCTTAATATATAACATCCCGATGTCGTCTCTCTATAACGCAAGTTGGAACAAGAGGAATTAACGATCACAACTAGTCGTCCCTACATGTTTGCCAATAATATTGCAGTACCATGGACAAGGAGTCATAACCAATAATACTGTTGACACCCAAAGAATAAGTGGCATGGCAATGCTCATATTTAAGAGTACTATTAATTTTGTTGACAAGAAACATACATAAAATTTATAAAAATATAAAAATGCTTGCAAGTTTAATTTTTGTTCGAACTTCAATAATTATTTGCGACAATGAACAGTGGTTATAACTAGAAGCGGTGACAAGCACCTCATTATAAGTGTTACTTAGCTTTTTCTTCATACATCTTTGATTAGTTACTGATTTTACGAATCATTGTACAGTATGAAAAAAACCCGCTGGTAATCAGAATGATGTGACTCTGTGGAATATGGAATCATAGTGTTAGATGCACTCACTTTTTTTATATCTCCAATATTCTCTTTCCCTTCGTTTCAATGAAAGAAAACAAATTAGCCAATGTTAGTGACATAAAATCAATGGTTGCGTGAGTACTCTTATGTTAATCTTGTGGATATGGAGCTAAGGTGGGCGACATGAAAAATTTTAGGGTTCCTGTTAGATGGTATCGAGCTTCGCCTTCCTCATATGTGTGTCTGCTCCAGGTTAGCATTCTTTCCATTTTCCATTAAAGATTGGTCGATCGTAAATGGTTTATCAGTTTGTGGTGGAAGACAAGAATATCATTATAGAAGGGGAAAGGTGTACATATTAATAATTGCCACATAGAATGGCCATCATATATATTTATAAACCAATCAATTGACATAATTTTGTAAAATTCATTAAGAATGATGCTATACTAATTGCAGTGTAACATATAAGTTCTAGAAATCGTTTTCTAACTCCACTGATTGTTACATTTTTTTTTATAAAGAGATTACTCGGTTATAAAGAGATCGCTCGGTGCTTATAACAAATACAATAATCAACTTAAAAATATCTTCAAGTTACAAAATCATCAGTTTATTTGCTAAATGCATAATTGCTTCTATATTCTTTTAGGAAAATAATTGAAAACCGATATTCATGAATGGTACGTAATTAGAGTCATTTGTTTAAGTAGTCCAGAATTAATATGGCATTTCAAGCAGGTACGTAAATATACTGTGGCCATATCTATTTTTTAAACCATCGACAGTCCGCATAATTTGCTCCATGTATATAATAATCTTAAAAATGCATGGGAAATGGAAGAACTTGAGTGGCAGGAGGGCCAGCGTTTGCCTCGGCAAGCGAGCAAAATCGCTTGTTCCGGGGAAATAGACAAAGTGACAAATGAGAAATAATGGGAGAGAGAAGAGAAAGAAATGGTGCATTGGGATGGTGAAGAAGACGATAAAGCTTTAGCAGGTAGGAAAGGCCGCAGAATCCAAAACCCTAGATTGCTGGTGCACAGAGCACACGCAATCTAATCCACCCAAGTAAATATTCGCTTCATTTGGTTTGCTTTTTGAAGAGTGAGTGCAGATCATATTCATTCAGAGCCTCCACTGTCCACTGCTACTCCCCATTGCATTACAAACCAGGGGTATGCCTTTTTTATAAAAAAAAAAACTTTCTTTCTTTCTCCCTTTTTTTCGGGTGGTCGAAGGACATATATATTGTATCGAATGTACGTACTATTCTATGCCACGAAGTGATTAAACCCGTCAATGTATAAGTATTGAGGCCACCATAATGTACTTTTGCATCCAGATCACTTCTCTTTTTATATCATGCCCTACACGTCGACTCTTCAATATATATATATATATATATATATATCATCCATGCATAAAATATTAATTAATTTTAGAGACATATACTTATCCCACGCCAATTACCTACACTGATAAATTTATCACTAAAGCTAGCTTCAATTAATATTGTCAACAAAATTTCAATACAATTTTCTTGATATAAATGACAGGTTTTATCTTTAGTGATGCATGCTTTCGTGTAGCGATAACAAGGTAAACTAGTCTAAGAGTGATAAGTAGACTTGAATATATATAATTAAGTCAAAAAATATAATTTTATATGGAAAAATAAAAATATTTATTTATTTTATTTTATTTATTTTTATTAAACCCTACGTGCGGTCTCAAATCTAAATAAAAAAAGTAAATTGGCATCTAAAAGAGCGTTCGGATAAAAAAATGTTGTTGTCTGCAAGTACATAAATTTTAATTTATAGTTCATGTCCCACACTGAAAAAAGATTTATTTTTTAAATCAATTGCATTCAATGCACAAAAAGCAAAATTTTTATACTAATTAATATCTGGATTGAGATGTAATAATTTATGTGGGGGTGCAGCGGAAAAAAATACAGTTCTTCTTAATTAATATAGCTGTTAAATAAGTGAGTGAGTCGAGTTTTATTTGTGATTGAATTTGACTTAAATAATTTAAAACTTGTTTAGATTTTGATCAAAATTAAACAAATTTTGAACATATATATTTAAAATCGACTTAAATATTTTAACAGTGTTCAAGCTCGAATATACTTAAGTTAAAGTGTCTAACCACAATCTCCACGTCATGGATGTAAAGACCTATGAGAAGTCTCATCTAAGTTATCTCACTACCTTATTATTATATTGTGTATAAATAAATATAACTAGTTATAATTAAATTTATATATATATATATACATATTACTAAGTAATTTGGACCAAAATATAATTTGATCCTAAATTATCTTAGAAATCCTAATTAATGATTGTATTAAAAATAAGAGAGTGAGTGCAGAGTATCAACTATCAATGTATATAGATTAGTAAATGAGAGATAATGGGTGCGTCTTGTGAAGAGAGTCATTTATGTCAAAACCAAAGATGACAGGGGTGGGAACAAAACTAATCACCGAGAAATAGAGCTCACCAAACTCAATTTACCACTAGCTATCCATTTAACCATACTCAAAAGTTTAAAATATGAAAGTAGAAATTTTTGTTGTCTTTTACCTACCTCCATAATATATAGATATTAATACTTCCCTGTATTTGTTTTAAATAAATAATTATATATATAAAGACTATTTTAGTCAGGGGTAAATAATATTTATATTTCAAATTTTAATCACGATCGCTCGATTAAAAAGACAACCCAAATTTAATAAAAAAAACAAAATAAAATACCTTTACCATTACTATCATTTAATACGTAGTTAATAATAATATTTATTTATGATTTTAAGTATATTTTGAACAGACAAATGATATTATATATACTATTATATTATTTTATGTAGTCGAGTTCGAGTTGAACTACGATTGGATTTCGAATTATAACCGAGTTGAGTCTTATCAACTATTATCTTGCTCAAACTCAAGTCATAATATTCAAGTTTAAGTCAAATTTGATCTCGAATATTTAAATATCAAATTTTAAGTCGAGTTGAACAAAGCCGAACGTTAAATATTTTCGAGCTGATTCATTTAATTAGCAACCTTATTAATTAATACTAAGGTTGCCTAACATCGTGAAGTTTATTTATATTTTTTTACACAACAATGATCAAAGAACCTCATTTAATCCTTTTGTTTTTAAGTTTATAATTATAATTAGTTTATTCTTTTCCACCTATAAAACTTTTTTAAAACATTTGATTACCGACAAAATTTAGCCAATCCCACCGCATTTTATAGTTATCTATTACAATGTTTTTTAATTCTAAAGCATATTTTATAGTGTTCTACAGAGCGATGTGTGGATTATACACTTGCCTTAAAATAAGAAATACTTAAATATATCATCCACTAATTTTTATTCAAATCAGCTAATTTATAATTTCCCCGAGTAAATTTTTAGCTAATTGGTTTTTAGTTTTCAAAGTTTGAAACCAAATAATTGGTTTTGATTTTGGTGCACACCCTCCTCTCTCTCGCTCTCCCACTTTTTCTTTGGCCCGTGCATCCGTTGTAAGTGCAGAGACGACACAGTAGAAACAGCAGTAATAATATTGATAGAAACGAGGGGGAGACGAGTAGTATTCCTTCTTCCCTCCCCTTTTCTTCCATCGGGAAGGCAAAGTTTTTTCTGCTTTCTCCTTGCACCTGCAAACGCTGCGTGCACTCTGACCAACCCCCCACTCCTTTTGCTTCCTTTTCTCACCAATGCACTGTTGAGGGCCTGTATGTTTAACACCTGCAATGATGCAGTTTTGAAGATATAGATATCAGAGAGAGACAGAGATATGAACCGGGAAGAAAGAAAGAGCCATCCGGGGCACTTGGGTGTCTAGCTAGCCATCAAGTGGGCATGTCCTGGTGCAGCACTCCCGGTAACTGACTCACATAGGATTTTCTGTAAAAAGGGTGAGGCAGCATGAAAACCGGGAGGTCGGATGAAAAGCAAAATGTGTTGTGGGAGTTTTGGGTAAGGAATGGTTGCTATCATCAATCATAGTGTATGTCTGAACGTGTGTATGAGAATATAGGCTAAACAAGGGAAAAGGTTTACCAAAGAGAGATAGATACCGGAGCAAATCTAAAGGGTGGCGGTAGTTTTTAATTCCTCTAATATGGAAGGTTTTGGAGATGCCCATGGTTTTTCTTCTGTGATAATGTTGCCGCTAGCCGGTCCTTCTAATGGTGCAAACAATGAAGCTGCCAACAATCTCTTCCTACTCCCTCCTCCCCCCGTTTCTGTTGATCATGGATTTCACGAGAATAGCAACAACAACGGTACCAACAATGGTGCTAGCAGTGGCAACTCCAATTTCATCACTCCTCTGGTGGTGGAGCATGGCAGCATCAACAATAACAACCACAACAACATGACCAACAGCTGCTGCTTCGTGGAGGGTGAACACTCCAGCTCTCTCAAGGCCAAAATCATGGCTCATCCCCATTACCCTCGCCTCTTGGCTGCCTATATCAACTGTCACAAGGTGAGGCCGCGAGTCACCCATTACTTCAAACCTACCTATCTCCCATATTATCCATGATCTCCCTTTGTTTTAGTTGCAATGAGTAAAGAACCCATGCCTTCAAATCTAATTTTGCTCCATCTTTGCAATCTTTACTCTACTGACATGAAATATAATTTGTCTACATCTCACTCTCTCAAACCTCTGGGAAATTGCGACAAAAGGAGGTGTGTATGAAATTCCCTCTGTATAGAAAAGGTGTTCTAGCAAGAGTAGCCTTGATGATCTTCAAAAAAAAAAAGTATATATATATATACATATATATATATATATACATATATATATATAGTAAAACTGGGAGGAAGACATGATATCACTATGTATTTTCCTTGAGTAGCTCTAGGAGGTAGGTCTATAAAAAAGAAAATATTTCATGATATTCTTAATGGTCGGTGCCATATGATGTTTTGTATGTGCAGGTGGGGGCGCCGGCGGAGTTGGTGGCCAGGTTGGAAGAGGCGTATGCGGCGGCGGAGGCGGTGGGGAGGGCGGTGGTGCCGACGGTGGGCATAGGAGAAGATCCTGCTCTTGACCAGTTCATGGAGGCATACTGTGAGATGTTGAGCAAGTATGAGGAGGAGCTGGCCAAACCCATCAAGGAAGCGATGGTCTTCCTCTCTCGTTTGGAATGCCAGTTCAAGGCCCTTTCCCTTCCTAATACTCACTCTGGTCCTCTTCCTCTTTTCTACTTATATCTCTCCATTAATCTCCACATTTCTTATCATTTACTGATCACTTGCTAATGTATACCTTATTATATGGCAAGTTTCTACCTAGCAAGCATGTAATATGAAAGTGGTAGGTTTAGGTCTTATCTATCTGCAGCTTGAACCATATTGTATTATTGTTCACATCTTACAAGCCTAAGTTCGTACCTAACTAGGTATAAGTGCAGACTAGTTTGCTTAAAAGAAAAAAAAAATTGCTTGTCATATTTTCTACCCAAATACAGCTGTTGTATCGGTCTATTATTTGATGTTAAAGTCATTTCAACAGTAATAACTCAGTTCTATTTCTTATATAGCAAGTTCTTTTTTTTTCAAGAAGTTAAATAAGTTCTTAACTGGTTCTCTTCATATTTCCAGCCGCATGATTATAATTTTCAGTAGTATAGCTATTTAATGTACATGTCTTAATTAGTTTCTAACTGCATGCTATTAATTAACGTCTTTTGCTTCCAACTTAATCCAATCGGATGTAATACGTATTATCATTTTTCTAGTTAGTTGCATGATTATTTTAATCCTCTATAAATTGAAATGTGTGCTTAAGAATACATGACTTATTTCATACCTATTCTTTATATGTCGCATATATTGCACTTGTAGACTGTAGAGTACATATGTACATGTCCATGCAATTATAAATACTGGTTTATTAATAATATTGCTGTTGCATTAATATGCCAGATCTTTGAATCAGTACTTTCGGAATTATGGAGTTGAGCTTGGCCAAGTTCTTTGTTTCTTAATTATGACTAATTACTATTAAATCTTTATTCTACAGGTGTAAATGTTTCTCCGCGTATTGACAGTCCAATCTTATTTATCAGATGTGATTAGCACCCATAAATTTATGCGAATTCCTTTCATTTATACTCTTTGGGGCTCTTTTAATTTACATATATTGTACCCAGTAAGGTGTTCATGCATTAATTGTTAATTTATTAAGTCCTCTTAAATCTTTTAGAATGATAATTTGTATTCGTTTAATTTTCACTTCCTAGTGAGATCACATTTACAATGAGCTTGTTTTTAATCACAAATACATACATAGCTTGATGGAAAAACTGGTGATATGTTGTGTAGTTTTCACTTTCTTTTAACTTGTATATCTATATTTATCTTGATCAGCTTGTGATGAGCTGGAGCGAAATGCCTCATCCGGAGACGATGTCGATGTGAACGATAGCTTCACTGATCCCCTAGCGGAAGATAGAGAGCTGAAGGGGCAACTACTTCGCAAATACAGTGGTTACTTGGGTAGTCTGAAGCAGGAGTTCCTCAAGAAACGAAAGAAAGGAAAGCTGCCTAAGGAAGCTAGACAGCAATTGTTGGATTGGTGGAGTAGACACTACAAATGGCCCTATCCTTCTGTAAGTGGCATATGAAACACTTAGGACTTTAACATAGTATATGTTTGCATTCATCTGTCATAGAATCCACTGCTTGCCGTGTTGTGAAATGGGGACGTTGATTTTTCAGTGATAAATTAGCTTAATCTGGATAGGCTTATCTCCTTCAACAGTGTACATGCTTTTTTTAAAAAACTCTTTGCATAATATATACAGGGGCTTGATCCTTCTTTTCGAGTTTTTATATCCAACTTGAGGCAGTATCAAATCGATGACGGCCTTAATTTGTAGTCATCAATAGAGTATAACTTGTGAAAAAATTAAATATAAAATGGTTTTTTTTTTTTTGTGAATGTACGTGTCTTTAAGATTAGTACTAAAGCAAGGCCTGTCTAGATTAAGGCGGCTGATTCTCTTGCTTGCTCAAGATCAGGGCATTACTTAGTTTTGAATGACATTATTTTCGAACGGTATGTTTGGTTAACACTAGTCTCTGATCAATCTCTGTTATCCTTTTTGTATGCCTTAAATTGCAGTTAGACCAAGAAACCAGAAAATGGACATTATCTCACGGCAGTTTGCTATATTTACGAGTTTGAAAGAGAGTATATATAGTTATAACACAAGTGCGACTATATTTTCATCAGTTTAAGCTTGATGTGCTCCACCAATTTCCTTTAGACTAGTAACTACTACAAGACTGTCATGATTTTATACCATGTATGTTTCTATGATCAAATGATTCTGTAAATATGGCACTTCAATGTTTCTAGTGATCCCTTCTGCTACAGTATCATGATATAATGTAACTCTGGTAATATTTGTAGTGCAAACTAATGAAACAACTTTGGAATGTTAAAATTGACAGGAGTCGCAGAAACTGGCTTTGGCTGAGTCGACGGGTCTGGATCAGAAGCAAATAAACAACTGGTTCATAAACCAGAGGAAGCGCCATTGGAAGCCTTCAGAAGAAATGCAGTTCGTGGTCATGGATGCACCTCATCCTCACTACTACTTGGGAGAGAGAGTGCTCCCCAACCCCTTCTCCATGGACTGCGCTCCCGCCTATCTCTGATATATCATCATCATCTCATGATCTTGAATTCAACCTCCAGTAAAAAAGAAAAAATATCTACTGCTAAATGGGTTATTGTCTTAACATATATATATATATATGTATATATATATATATATATATATATATATATTTATGTATGTATGTATGGTGCAGGGACCTGTGTTGTTCAACCTGAGCACGAGCAAACTTTCTTGAAATTGTACGAAGATGGCTGATAGTTTATAACTTTTATTATCGAGCTTCTGGTTTCAAATATTGGGTCCATTAATATCTCTCAGATAATATTATATATATGTATGAATGTCATGTAATATCGTATTAGCTACTTGCACGTATGTTCCACAATATGAATCAATATATCATGTTACCATTGAATTGCATGGTACCCAAGAAGGTTTGTTGAAGACAATGTTTAACTATTATTATTTGAAGTAGAATGTGGTGGGGAGAGTGCAACATATATTATGAAACGCATCAAAAGAAAAAAATTATTCATATACAAAATGCTTTTTTTATAAAAAGATCAAACTTCTTGACTATAATTGTTTATAATATGAATAATCAAATCTCATAATCTGGTCATGAGCTTCTTAGGAGGAAGGTTGGACGGCACCGAGGGGTGCCTTCTTCCTCCAAGAATCCAAGAACGCCGTCGTCAAGTTGTCCGGCAAGCTGCTACCTTACCTCGCCGACTCCTTCCTCTCCAACTCCTCCAAATGGTTACTCCTCGGTTCCCCCAACTCCGCTAGCTTCGTCTCCGCGGACAGCAAGATCCCGCTCCGGGCGTTCGTTTCCTTGCCCCAGGTCACCTTCGCCCACAAAAGGTTGCTCCTTTTCTGCTTTTCCGTGGCCAAGTTCTGGAATTTTTTTATCTTCTCTTTGGAGGTGTTGGTGGATGGTGATGATGGTGTAGGTTTTATGGTTTTCAGGTGGTAGTTGCCGACTGTGGAGAATTCAATTTTGGCTTCGACGGCTAATGATATGCGGCGGGAGAGGCATCCCACAGTTAACACAGAGAAAGTGAAGGCTGCAGAGCAGGGACTTGCCACCGTAATCCAACTTCTTTCCTTGTCTAAATATTTGTTGCTAAACATAAAATCATGCCTATATCTTTTTTTTTTATTTAAAATCCCGTGCAGTTGAGATTCTTGAATTATTCAATAAAAATGTTTACATGACATATGCATGATGCAATGATTCTTGCTCTATTAGTTATTAATAATCTGTTTATGATAAATGCTTTTTTTATTTCCAATTTCCATATGCATTATTGCCGGTGAATTGTGGGAATTCAACAAGAATTGTGATTTTGGGAATTGCTGATGATGTGTTTGGCATTGAAGTTTAATTGATGACAATACTTAGCTGAACTGCGTTGGTTTTTGCTTCCATTTGTAGTTGGAAAAGCATTTACTCTAGTTACCACAATTGCTTTTGGTGGTGCCACTTTGGCCTTTGTAATCGCCTCGCCAAAGTTAGACATGCAGAAGGTAAGGTTAGTATGATTCTTTTTGAGGTATCTTGGTTTAGATCAGCTTAACAATCATTTTTGCATGATAAATGCAAATGAGAATTTCTTAAACATTTTTGTACATTTCACGTAATTAATTATACAGTTTCAATTTGGGATTCTATTGATTGTGCAAATTTGAGCGTGCAATCAACCTCATATAATATTGTGAGGGTGCCATTCCCATAAAGTTATCTACTTCTTGTGTTGTTTCTATTTCATCTAGAAAATTTCCTGATTATGTTTTGCTATGATAACTACCCAACCTGTAGCGTCAAGACTGAAGCATTTGAAAGTAATCAATTGCCTAGTGGTTTCTTACCCTGTCTGCCTAAATGCTTTTCTCAATGCTGAAACAAAATTTTCTTCATTAAATACGACAAATTGGTGGGTGAAGTTGCAGTTTTCTTTCCTGTATATTATGTTTGTAATTTGTGGTCATTTCCTATTTATCCGTCAGGTCGACGATATCAAAGTCAAAGTAAAAGAGATTCTGCAGCCTCAAATTGAGATGATCAAGGATCAAGTAGCTTCTTTACGTATATGGGTACAGGAAAATGCATGATCTATCCTGATGTTTCGATCTATTTTGTTGACACGATTTTCTAGTGAAGCACTATTTGCTGAATGTCGTGACAAGTGTCTGTTTTGCAAATGAGGGGTAAATGATTCTGTACATGGAACCTAGTATGATTTTTATACTGACAATGGATGGTTGCAAAAGTTTTCTAATGGTTTGCGAGCTAAGAATCTTCGGATGCATGAGTAAAAAGGTTGTATTTGTCATCCTGCTTTGATAGAAAGGCAAAATGGAGTTCTTTATACTACTTAAAACTGTTGCCCGTTTCTTTCAGATAAGTTTGTGCCACTGATTTATATGAAAACAATCAATTAATGATGCAAAATCCAAAAGCCATGTCCCACATCCCAGCTTAACTAAGAAAGGCATAAATGAATTGTCGTTCATGGTGGTGATGGTGCATTTGTGATGATGACAAGAGGGTCGACCACATATAGTGTGTTTTGTATCAATGTCATCTTGTCAATCGTATTTATCTGTCTTTAGAGACTATGTTTCCCGTATTCTCTTGTCTATGATATCTCAAAGTATATCAGCAAGCTATGGTACTTACCTGCACCATTTGCAGCTTTCTGCTGGCTAGTTTTTCTGTCTTGCTTCTTGGAACTTATTCTTAGATGATTCATGATAGCTTGAAGCTGAAGTTGATCTAGGCGTCATATCGAGTGATGTTTGAAGTATCAAATAATGGATTTGCCAGTGTTGGGGAACTAAAAGAAAGAAAGTGCATTCAATGCAGGGGGGGAACACATCGAAAAAATGGCGACCAAAAGGGGTTGAGACGAAAGAAAAAACCAGCTATCTTGAAGGAGCTCTCAAAAACACTAAGTTTGGAAACATCTTGAAGGAGCTCTCAAAAACACTAAGCTTGGAAACTAAGTAGTTAAGATCAAGTGATTGCTTCAGTTGCCACCAATCCTGCTTGATATGTCCATTGTATTAGGAGAAAATAAGCAAGTTGCTGTAATTGTTTTTTGGCTGTATGTAAATTTTTGTTTTTTAGTTCATTTTTAAGCATGTTATCCACTCTTTTGTATGTATAAACTTTCTGTATGATAACTTCAGAACTATCATCCTTTAGAAAAATCAAAAGTTGCAGTTTATAATTTATTACTTTCGGTGATAGTAATTAATAGTAATTTACAGAAAAAGCATTTTGAAGGCTACATTTGCTTGAAAGATAGCTCATGATCACCTGCTAAAAAATAATTAGTAAACCGAGAGTTTATGATCTAAAATAATCAGTACATATTTAAGCATGGGACAAACATCAAGGGCTAAGCCTCAGAACATGAAAACAGTGTCCGGCACCTGAAATTATCAACCGCGCAGCACAATACCATGGTCTGATATGTAAAGAATGCAAAATTCAAAACATGTGAAAATGCTTTTTTTTTAATAATAACTAAAAGTTCGATGCATTTGACTTTCTTCAGAAGTTGATATCAAGATATTCCTGCCACTGCTCCAATAAAACAATTTGATACAGCATCTTGGCAAAAAAAAAAAAATTCAATTTTTTCTAAGCACTCAAGGGTGGAAGTTTATCTTACATGACAAACAAATGTTGAAGGTGTGCTCAAAATGAGTACCGCCAAGCCTAAAATAAAAGGTGCAGAAAACATACTAGTATTTTGTTACACTATGAACATAAAACTATCACTTCCAGGCAAAAGAATCCACATCAGAGATCCAACCTATCTTTGTAGCAAATCCTATCCTCGTCGCTTACACTTCAATATTATCAAAGCACAAAAAGGGAGATGCAGGTGCCAAGTTGACAGCCTATGTTTTTTCCGGCTAAAAGAATAAACCCATTTGAAAAGAATATTGGGTGGTTGCCTCTATCACTAGTTCTAAACATGCAAGAACACTGCATCAACTATCTATCACTGTTTGCTGGATTGGTGTCGTGATCCTCAGTGCAGATAAATGGGATACCAGAACGGCTTCATTAGTAACAGATTTGGACGCGGCAACATCTTCCAAACACTGCCATGTTGATTTACGCTTATCTTGCAGCTCCTTTTCCTTTGCTTCATCTTCTTGGAATGTAAGCAAGCATTCTCCAAACATCTCTGGATCAGCATCTGAGAATATTTTCCTCACATTAAGCGTCAGACTTTGAACAGCCTGATTCCAGTGACTACGAATATTATTTTCCAAAGCTGGAAAGATAACTGGGAGGATCACTTTTCGGTTTTGAATAATCAGGTTTCTTATGTGATCATTATTCCATAGGAACAATGCACGCTCAGCCACCTGGACAAAGACACAACAACATTAAATGGTCAACACAGTAAATAAACCATCCAACTAAATTCCAATTCCAAAGCTAGTCATTTTAAGGAAAATAATTGAGATGGCAGAACCGTAAATTTAAGTTGTGAAAGAGTGAAAATAAATGGCTTTGCAGTTTACACATGCAGGAGAATAAAGAATCCTTTCACTAAGATGGAGATGAGATAAATTGAACGAATAAAAAGAAAATTCAGTTTTTAGTGGGGGAGGGAGGGAGAGATTGGACACCTTCCAAAGATAGGACTTTTCAATTTTGGAGAGTTCCCATGCCAGTATCACAAATTTTCCAGATAGACAAGAATACTGATTAAAATTTCTAGTTAATTTCTAACAAAAACAAAATAGAGCAAAAAATGAATTGATGTAACCTACTTTTAACTGTATGCTAATCTGGATATTTCGATGAAAGAAACTATAAGAATCAATTTTATAATTGTGAAATAAATTTCTCATCATTATTCACAAGGACGAAGAATTCTTCACTGGAACACCTATTCTCTCGAAGACACAAGATGTCAAACCTAAGATGAGGGGAGAGACTTTTAAAAGTTTGTTACTTAGAGTTGGTCAAATAGAAAATTATAAATTCTGTCATTGAAAAATTGCAAGTTATCAAACAGAATTAGACAGGTTAAATTATAAAAAAATCAGGAGCCAGAAATAAGCTTATGAAACCCATCAACATGAGCAAAACCACAATACATACATGGAAGATCTTCCATGCAAAACATAAGTACCTGGAAATGTGAACTGTTAAGGCACTGTCCTATTTTTTTAAACAATGGCACCATACAACGCTGGAACTCTGCTTCTTGAGTAGCTTCTAGCACTTCCTCCAACTCTCCTAAGAACATAACTTCCTTCGAACTATTAGTGACTGGCTGATACTTTAAGAGACCTCTTATGACTGCATCTGCCAACTTAAAATCCTTTTCCATAAACTGTGTAATACAGTAGGATAACTGTTGGTGATACATGGCCGCACATTTAGGCTTATGCAGGGGAATTAACACTCTCACAAGAAACAGCTTGTGTTCCTCTTTAAGAGGCAAAGCAAAACCATTTATAATACTTCCCAATATCTCCAGCAGCTCAGCAATTCCATTGTGTTTTTCTGTCTCAAAGATGAACTGATAGAAAATATTATTAATTGCCTTGCGAATGAAAGGGCGGTGCACCATGAACTTCCCATAAATTTTGTGTAGAATAGTTTTCAAGTACTCCCTCTCTTGTTGATCCTCGGAATCAAACAAGTCCAGCAGCCTTAACACAAAGGAATGGTCTACATATCTTTTCGCTAATTTGGCATCAGTTTCTGAGGAAGCAACAAAACGAAAGAAGAACTCATAAACGACCTGCAAATGAGTCCATGCTGGCTCCATCACTGGCTCTTCTTCTTCGGCATCGTAAGTATATAAAACCTTGTTTTCACGGCTCGAAGATGGAAATGTCCTAAAAATATTAACCGCAACCATTTTCACGATTTCTTGCATGGTGATCTCATTGAACTTGGTTGTCACAGAGGCCACGTAATCAACAAGCTCCAAAAGTGTCTGCCTCTTTACGTCCTTCTCTCTAACATTTTTAGTGGGGTCGGCAAAATCGAAAGCTACACAGCACAAATGCAGCTTTCGTATAAATAAATTCGGCCTCTCGGAGCCTGGAACATCACGAAAGCTGGGCAATGCCTCATAAATGATCGAATTCGCAGGCCCATTCGGCGCCTGAACTGGGGCACTCATTTTCCTCACCTGATTCAACTTGTTGGCAACAGCAACCCAGTTGCTCGCCCCAGCTCCCTTCCCCGAAGCAGAAGAACTGCTTCGAGAGCCATTGGAACCGTGAGCGAGATCACCATTCCCATTGTGCCCCTCCGAAAATTTCGAAGACGGTTTCCGCGGGAACTTGCTCAGTATCTGTTTGATCATATTCGCAAGCCAAGCCCTAGCCAACCCCCGAAACCCTAATAGAAACCTAATGGCAATCACGCCCCGCAGGCGCCCATTCACGGCACCACTACGCAAGACACACCGCTTCGTCTCCTCTTCTCCAACAACCAACGAGAATTCGACCCACTGTCACAAATTTGCGCCGATAACAAGACCAAAGCAATGGCAGATATGTACATATACATATATATTGACAGAAAGAAAGGGAAATAAAAAAAACTCACAAACGGAACAGATTGCGAGACCAACTCACATTGGGAGAGGATTCCGAAGATCCCGTCGGCAAGGGGATAAAAAAAACTGGATTTTTCCGACGATCTCGCGTCGCCGGGAAAGGTGCGTGGGAAGGGAGGGAAAGGGGGAGGCGGCGGCGTGGAAGAAGGTAGCCCCCGAGTCTGGTGTCTTCTCCGGCGTCCGAGTGGTTTGGTTTGGAGCAAGTAGGAGGCGGTGGCAGGCGTAGGCGTAGGCGTAGTTTACAAGTATCGAAACTGTTTTTATCTTAACCTCCGATCTGATTATCTTTTTATATATTCATTTCTGGGGCAATCCCCTAAATGTAGTCGAAAGATCACACAATTATTTTCCTTAACTAATTCCCTAACCAAGTCCCCGTCTTCGTCCTTATCATGATCATGACCCATAATTCACATTTTCTAATTCATAACTAATATTTATCCTTATTGTTATTTTATATCGAGGGTGGATAATGTAGGTAATAAATATTAGTATGGCCTAATTCTTGGAGGCGTTTTAAATCAAACAGTGATATTTTTAAATTTAATTTAATTTTTGACAATCATTTTTTAACTTTTTGAATATTTGACGGACTTTAATTTATTACAGGTCGAGTCAAACTTGTCCAAAATTTATAGTATTTAAGTTTGACTCTTATTTGGTTCGTTACATTTCTAAATCGAACGAATATTTGTTTTAGACTCACGCTCGACTTATATAGGATCAAAATTTTTTTTTAATATTATATAAGTTCAACGTGATCTCAATAATATCTACGAGATGAGGCGATTCGAATATTTTTTTGAGTTTCAACACATCAAATTTGAGTTTTGAGCCTACCAAACATTTTTTCGAGCACATAATTAACGAGCATGAGTTCAAGCTAAATTGAGCCGAAAATAAAATACTTGCAATCAGATTCCCTACTAATTCTTCTTTAAATACTGTGATTATATAATTTCTTTTTTATTGGGTTAGTAAATAAATAAAAGAAGGATAGCATTACCATTTCGTCATTCCCTTAATATAATATCATTGATACTACTAACTCACCTCTCCCCTTCCTTCCTCTCTTTCACCTTCCTGTTTTCTTAAACAGCTCTGTTCTTCCCAGAGATAAGCTAAAGCCTCCGACAAACATTCTAAAGCCTCCGCATGATCTTGATGGCCCGATGAACGGCTGCAGTAGCGAAGAAAAAAGATATTTCAATGTAGACAACTAAATCAATTGGGAAATAGTCGACGATGATTAAGTTGCCTACTAAAGAATACAGAGACCTACTGTTACGATAGGAGAAAGCTATGAGGGCCTCACTTTCTTCACAATTTTAGTTTCTATAAGATGGAATGCTTTTTTTTGTTCATATTGATACACATTTTAAAAATGTGATTTTAAATAATTTTCGGCATTTTGGGGGGTTGGGTATACATTTTGTGTAATTTATGTTGATTACGTACATAATTGGTCACTATTGCCATTAATTGTTATGCATTTATGATTTCTGCGTTGCTAGCTTAATAATGTGAGAATTTGAAGTTAAATAAAACGACCCGCCCTAATCGAGCCCGGGTGTTACTTAGAAATGAATCATAACATGAAAAATAAATTTAGAAATTTATTAATCATAAAAATAATAAATCATATTATGATAGCATGCATCAAAAGAAAGAAATAAATTAACTACTTAAGTAAATATCCCACAGTCTTGAACCGTTTTCTGTAGCCACACTTATAACTCAAAAGAGTAAAAAGGAAGTCTAATTTATTATTAATTCACCAAACCTAATTTGGTAAGAGAACCGTCTACCACACCCTTAAGCATCAGTCCAAAGTTGTTCACCTGCGGAGGCAATTCCGCGTTAATGATAAGACCACTAAGCCGTATAATTACATGAAACAAATCAATATATTCCCCATTAATATTTCACAAATTTTTTATATGAGCCTATGCCGAGCTCTTATTATGCCGGGAGGGGTGGCCACCCCATCCGGTTACCATCCCATGC
>JAVDBV010001240.1:0-12084 GCA_032619315.1 Piper longum
AGGGCGAAAAATAAAACCCTAAATCCGGACTTGTGACACTAACCATACCTCTTTAACTATGATACTCATACCTATGACATCACGAAGCCAACCCATACCTCTTTCGGTATGACACCTATACCTATAACATCACCAAGCCAACCCATACGCTCTTTAGGTATGACACCCATACCTATGACACCACCACGCCTTTTGTCACCTTTTCATCATTTTTCCTTCCTCCTCACCTCCAACAACTTCTTCTCCTCTCCTTTGCCTTCTTCTTTCTCCTTGGAGCTCTAATCACCTTCATCCACGTTTCTAGCCTCCAAGGGTGGTAGGTATTGAGGTTGGATGCCTCAAAAGACCTACCTTGGTCTCCCCTTGTAAGTGTCAGGCTTGTACTGTCTCTATTCCTCGTTATTTGATGTTTCTTGCTCGTACTTTTATACTTTTTAATTTTTTTTTACATTTGTAACATTTATATAGTCCTGTTATAATCATTTTAAGTACTCATGTATCATATTTGGATATGTAAATAAATAGATACGCTTTTTATAATGAACGTAGGTAATTGATATGCAGTGTTTCAGTATAAAAATCATATCTTGTCACTCTGATGTTAAATTTGTAACATTATTATTTTGTTGCACTCATAACATGTGTATCTACAACTTTTATGTTAAGTATTTTACCTTACATGACCTATAAAGTTCATGTATGAGGGTAAAATTGGGGAAAGGTGGCAACCTTCACCGTACATTGACATAAGTGCCCATTTTTTCAATTTTTACTCATTGACCTTATAGGATCTATTGATGCACAACATGCTATTTTGTTCATAGTAATTTTATGCTTAATCTAACCATAAATAATCGTGAACACCCATAAGTACGCTATATGTTTTCAGTGTTGTTTGTGACTATGAGCATGATTTGTAATTATGTTATATGTTAAGCCACCAATTTTAAGATGATAAAATCTGGTAAAAACATATAATGATAAAATAAGTGTCTACTTGAAATAAATAAATTTTTGGAATTGGTATAAACCATCTAAGCATGTTTTGGAGGTGTTTACAAAGACAATATATAGATGTAGGGTGAAAACCTCAGTTTTTTTCACTTCGGCTGTAAATTACCTTAAAATAGGTTAAAAGTATTTTATTTTGGTAAAACTTGGTCCACAGTTTAGCCTATGTATCAGTAGCACCGTGACGAATTTTGGGGCCATTTGAGTAGGTTCCCAATTTTATTTGTAAATTTCCAATTTGTTATGGTCCAAACAACTTCAGAAACAGCTCATCCAATGACCCAACTTGTAAAATCAATTTTGGCCCATATACAAAGTAAATTAGACCTAACTCTTATTGGGCTCAAGCTCCATGTGTTAGCTAACTAGGCTACTGACCCGAGCCTATTTGGAGGCCTCTAGCCCATGAACAAAAAATTACAAAATTAGTGCACGCCAGAGGAAAACTCTTGCAGCACCTTAGGACCGAGCTTAATGGCCCTTGTTTCCTTTGATGGCTCATGGTCTAGCCATGGTGGAATTTACCTATGAACCTTAGAATATAAGGGCCAACTCAACCAAATTTCATCTCTTTTGGACTTTGTTAGGCCCATCAGAAAAATCGTCTTATATGCCCAAATGTTTAAAACCCTAGAATTAATTAAAGCCCACTAAGTGAACATGAAACCAAAACCTTAATTAAGTTACCTAATAAGGTTTAACAATTCACATAGGTCATAATTAAGGTAATTAAGTGATGTTGAAGCGTTAAGCTTGTGTGGAGGCTTTGTCTCATTTTGCATGCCCATGTGACCCGATTATTATTTGGTTCAATCTTCGTGCTAGGTATCACAAGTGATCTCACTGACTAGAATATAGAGCTCTACTAATCCAGGTTCACAGGACTCTATCTATGCTCCATCTCTTCTTGACTCCCTTGGTGTCGAGTTTAACCACGTTTAAGACATAAGACGACATCGACGGTGTTTTATCGGATCCCTCCGATGTCAGGCCATTTAGTTGTGTTTTCTACACATGTTTAATAAAACATCAAGGTTGAAACCCCTTGATGGTTTTCAAAAAAAAAAAAAGATCCAAAAACTAAGTATTAAATCCTCTCCCAAGCCTATATGTATAAATATGAGGGTTTATGACTTTTACGAATAAGAGTGTATACGGGATGTATGAACCACATTAATACTTCTTTAAACTCTGAGGTAGTGAGGGATATGAGGGTACTGTGTAACGCAGCACATTTCCAAATTTTGTGTCAATAACTTAACTGTTCATTTTGCCATTCAAATACCGTGGCAGGTGTAATATGGAGGATGTTGTATGTATGAATATAAATATTAGTTGTGCATGTGCGCAAACACTCATTTACGTATGTTTTCTTACCGCCCAGTGTTTAGCAATTTTGAAGTTTCCTAAGTTCCAGTGGGTAATGGAATACCCATTTGCCAGCTTGTTGTTTTACCGGTAGTTATTTGGACCGATAATCAAATTTATTTAATTACTGACGTGGTTTTCTATTATAAATATGTGAGGTTCCCTAGTATTGGCCAGCCTAGGTGCATGGATCAGGTGGCTCACTGGCGGTGGTGGTAGGGGCCTTCTGTTATGTCGTGTGTTTCGAACTATGTATATTGTGGATGACTATATGATAAGCATATGCCCTAACTATGTAAACCTTGTATGATTCAGATGTATGTCATTATGGTTGTGCTAGCATGTTTTATTATTATATTATTATATTTTATTGTAGAGTTATAATACTTTAGGGCAAGGCTAATCATCATTTACAAGATATATAAGCCCCAGAGACTTGGAACATGACGATGAGCTAAGTCAAGTACACGAAACCTATTTGGTTGCAGCTGTTTGTGTGTTAGAGTAACATAAGTGGAGGAGCTTATAGTTCACACCAATTCAAGACTCACGTGAAGTCTGGGTATTAGGGTTTGATGCCCTGATACTCGATGATGCTGTGTAATTTCTCTGACTCTTAAATTATTGTTCGCATAGGGTATGTGGAACAGATAACTACAACCCTAGTTTAAATACTCGCATCATCTTCATGTAACTATTAAGAAGACGTAAGCCAATTACTTGAACTAAGTAATAAGAATATGATGTACACAATAACATGCAACCTCAAAACTGTAGTGAGAGTGTGCTTCTTCTACAGTTAGGAGTGATCATCGCATTTTTAAAGTCTGCACTCATAGTTATAGAGCAGGTTTTCACTCTGTTACGGCGATGAGTGTTCATATAGAATTCCTTTAAGTCTAAGATCCACCTTTGTAGTACGAACTAAGTATCATTCTATGAAAACCAAACTTGGTGTCCATCTTAAGCCTTATATAGGTTTGAGATCCACTTCTGCAAAGTTTGTACGTAACAGCCCAACACGATCTAATTCATCCCTTTGGGCCGAATTGGGATATTACACAGCCCAACTGTGTACATAATGATTTTTATTAATTAAATTTTTTTTATTAATAAGTTAATTAATTTCATTGTAAAATCAATTAAGGTCAAATAGTTGGTTCTTTTTAAAATTAAAATGCACAAAATTATTATTATTATATTGACTATTTAATTAATTAATAGTTGGCACGCGATCAGAGCAACTCGGAATAGACCCAAATTTTATAAAGTTTACATTTTTTTTGCATTATATCCTTGATTAGGTAATTTAGGAAGTATTTTATCTCACACAATCATCAAACGCACAATATGCAATCCATACAAGGATAAAGATGCAAACTTTATATAAAAAATCAAATTTTTATAATGATCTAATATGTAAAATATAATAAATAATATACCAATATTATCAAAATGATATTATTTACATGACTCTATCAATATTTACATGAAATGCAAACATGCAAAAACCACCAAAGAAAAGGGATGAAAAGCTTGCTTGAAAGACGAGGAAGAAAATGAGGAAGAAAGGGGAGGGAAATGAGGAGAAAGGAGGGAAGAAGCAAGGGGAAAAGAGGGCAAAAGGGAGAAGAAAGGAGAGGGGTGGTGGCCAAGGAGGGAGGAGGAGAAGAGGAGAAGAGATGGGAAAGAAAAGAGGGGCGGCTAGGTTTTTAAAAAACCTAGTCAGGTGCCAGTGCTGTGACGCTCATTAGTGGGGTCGCGACACCGGCACACCCTAGGCGCATACGTGTGCACACTAGTGCAGCAACGCTGGGTCCCAGAACCAGAAAAAAAGAGTAAAATGGAAGAAAGAAGAGGGGGAAAGGAGTGGAAAAGAAGGGCTGGCTTGGGAAGGCTAACTAAACACCCAGAACAATAAGAAGGCCACAACTTGGAAATTGGGGCCAACCATATAAAACTCAATGGCAGTTGTGCCCAATGCCCAAGTATTCACAACACACAAGGACCCACTTAGCTCCAACCCAATCGAACTGGATTGGCCAAACGCTAACCGAATCAAACAAAAGCCGAACCAATCGCAAACACATGAAACTGAGAGGTTGGATTTCACAAGTTGTTTATAGAGGATATGCATTGTCACAACCCGGATACAATTCTTGATCATCTTATTGAAGGAGTACATAAAATGTTTGCGCCTCTAGATTAGGTTCTTCATGGGTGGAGTCACGGTGGTGTGCTGATTGATGATGAGCCTTAAAATGTTGACCAACAACATCATATACCACCTCTATAAAACCTAAATTATCGTGATCAATTGCACTTGAACTTGAGCTTCCATACTCGTGATTATCAGTTAGAACTCTCACCATGTGATGTCCATATATAATATGCCAACATAAATTTGTGATAATTCAAACATTGTTTGACATCATCTCATTCCATACTCCACTGATTGATACATTCATTGCACAAGCAAAAAATTTCCAAATCGCTAACAATTTTTAGACACGAGAATACAAAATCAAGAAATATCCCAACTCCTCGCTAATAATCTGGATTGAAAATTCCTTATCCTAACTACCATTTATACATCCATTCACGCCCATTTTGTATCCATTATCACATACACTAAACACGAAAAACAAGTTATTTCATATGTCAATAATGCAATCACATACATCAGTGTCTGTGTGTTTATATATAATGCATCTAGTACTTGCAAATTATTGTTTTACATGATTGTGAAATAAAACTATAATGTATTAACAGTTAATTATGAAATCATAGTGCTCAATACAACTTGAAACTAATCAAGTCAAGAAAAATACTAAGTAATGTACTTAATCTTATGGAATCATAGTACTCGTTTGTAGTCCAAACTAATCGACTAAAGAAAAGTACTAATTTGAATATTTAACTTATAGAAAAAAATTTTAACAAGAGTTATAAAAATTTCAAATCTCAAGTTTAAGCATTGTGTCATTGTATTAATTCAATTATTACCTTTCACATTTATTTTCAATCATCACAAAATAATAATTAAATTTAATTACTAATTTTAATCATTAAATTAAATAGATAAAATAAAACCATGCTAATAATACTGTCATAATCATTATTTTAATCTTATATACGAGCAACAATAAACAATAAACATTCAACAATAATTATAATAAAATTTCAAACACAATCAAATTAAATAGTTTTAAAAAAATTCCGCTACCCTAATTTAAAAATATATCCAAAATAAGAATCATAATCACAAAATAAACCCTAATTATAAAAATTTATCTTCATAATAAACAATAAACATTCAATAATAATTATAACAAAACTTCAAAAATAATCAAATCAATTATTTTTAAAAAAAATCCCACCTATCCTACTTTCACAAATTATACCTAAAATGTGTATGAACGAGGCTGTCAAGTGACGAAGGCAGCAACAAGCTGGCAGCAACTTGGGTTCAAGAGGGCTTAATGTAATCAACATTTTACAACCGCTAATGGGGTCGTAATTTAAGTTATAAAATTTTCAACCAATTTGCAAGTGCAGATCATTTTCAAAATATTAAGCATTTACAACCAATATATGATTGTAAATAAGAGTTGCAAACATTTTGCAACTATAATTAGCTACCGGAAAGCACGATTACAAAGTTTTGGTTTCTAAATTGGTTACTAAAAGGTGACTAAACCATAGATATATTTGCGACCGGATTTGTGGTTACAAGGCAGTCATAAAATTTGCCTATTTTAATACAATCACAACGTAGTCACTAATTTGCAACTGCACTTAGAAGTCACAAACATCTGGCCACTATTGAGTAATATTCTACTAGTGATAGTTTTTCATTAAATAAATAATGAGATATAATATAATAATTTGATATATTAAAATTAGACTCAAATTTTAATGATATACACTAGTTAAATGAGGGAATAGATTATAATAATTTGATTTATTTTTTAAAATTTTATTGTATTTTGACAGGTATTTTCATTAGAACGCCATTTTTTGCCCCTTTTATTAATAAGAGTGGATGTGCACAAGATATGCCAAATGGATATTACAACTTATTGTATTTAACTAAAAACAAAGGTATCATATATGTCTGAGCTCTAGTTTATCATTGAAATGCATGAGTACCTCAATTGAGTTGTGATTGAAATGTAAAAAATGTCCTTTGAGTTCTGATAAAATATATTATTGTATGCGTATTATTGATCTGTACCTAAGACCTAAATGTTATGATAATACATATAAACAAGAAGGGTAGTAATTCACGGGAAAGCCTTTTGGTCAACATAGTAAATCATCTACCCATTAAATGTCTTCATTATAGTTTTGTTATTTTTAAGAATAAATAAGTATTCTTATATATGCTTCTCTACTTATTTTGTGAGTCTTATGGTCAATATAGACGGTAAGTCCTAACAGATTATTTATCATTTAATATATGTGAACTTAAATACACAGGTACTTTTAGGTCCTAAGGGATCCAACTTTCAATTCAAATGCTCGAGATCCCAAACACGTGATCGGAAGTGAAATAGGTTGAGATGTATGTGGTATGTGTACTACTTCCAAGCCCACTCAGAAGAATCAACGTACATTTCCACAAATAAGAGAATACACTATATTGGGCTGCAAATGTGCCAAGACGAGTTAAACGTTATTCCATTAATGTTCAACTTGTTTCGAAACTATTTGGCTTAAATTTAATTTGATCAGAAGTCAAGTTTAATTTTCAAGCTAAGCTGAGTCAAGCATTGTTTAAGTATTTTATTTATAGTTCATTGTATATGAATTTTAAACCAAATATTGTTCAAGCTTTAAGATAATGAGTGCGAGTTTCAACCAAACTCAACCAAATATATTTTTTGAGTACGACAGCTTAGTTTGATTATATACTTTCGTACGATACCCCATAACAAATCTCATAAAATAGTTTGTACTTTTTCCTAATTAGCTTTGTACCCTTTTAGACATGTTATAATTGAATCAATGCAAATCATGCCCATATTGGTTGGATACAATTCCATATTTATAATATTTTTACTTTACTTTTATTGCACATATAAATTGACGCATGTAATATGTTGTATTATTCATGTTGGTGCTATTTGTATTTTTCCGCATATTAAAATATAATTTTTATCTTATTTTTCCATTATGGATAATAGTAATAACTATTGTGGCTATTTTACATGTTTAAGACATAAAAACTATAAGCTATATTTTTTTGATGTATTTTATTTTATATTTTATAGTTTGTGCACTGTGCAGAAGCCAGTTCCTATTTATGTTGTTGATAAAAGACTTCATAATTATTGAAAATATACTTAATTTTATATTATAATTATTATTATATTATTTAAAATCTCACATACCAGATCAGTTGAAGTTCGCTAATTGAAGTTTCCTATTTGCAGATTAAGTCCTCCACAATCTCATCTACAAATTGTCAAGTTTATCAAATACGTAAATAAATCACATTATTGTATCAAGTTATTTTAAAGTTCAAATTATAAAAGTTATCTGTTTTAGTTATTACCAAGCCCATCTTCTTCCATATCTATGTGCCATGAAACCTTGAAGTCTTCCTCCCCTTTAATCTCAACAAATTATACCATGATCCCCAACAATAATAAGACATGATCTGTTTATGCATAGAAGTAATATCAGTAATATCTATCTATGAAAACAATGGTACCTTTGTTTGCATGTATATTAACAATCCATTAAAGCTATAATTATGAGAAGCAAAGCCTCTTCACAAAAAAAACTCCCTCGTTTTTTATGTTTTTTATAATAAATAGATAAAAATGAAATTTATCAAAAACAATTACCTTCTTATGTTTTTATAATGAATATATAAAAATAAAACTTTTAAAGGAGACCTTTTGGTGTAAAACCTTACTTGTATCTTAATGTAAAATATTCAAAAACTAGATAACTTTTTAATTAAAAATCAATATCTCTACAATGAATGTGTATATATATATATATATATATATATATATATATATATATACTTTCATATTAATTAACGAGAGCATAAATAGAAGAAATAGATTAATTTCATACATAATGACCTCTAAATGTGTAGCTAATCGCTCATACAAATGCAAATGCTGGCCTATATCACTAGTACTTGTGTGAATAGGAATGAGTGTTGGTCAATCGGGGAAAAGGATTGTCTACGTGGCTCAATTAACCTAGTTTGTGTGAAAGTAAATACTCGTATTAACATTGTTCTGTAAGAGGAATATGTTGGACACCTCTATAAGTGTTCTAATGACTTCAAGGCGACCTTTTATGTGATTGGAAACCATTAGGTAAAGTACTACGCCATCTACACCCCGTAATTTTGAAATTCCTTGGAGACTTAGTCGACTCAATTTTATAATTTATTAATTCAACTCTATAAATAATTTTATTACGGTTGATTTAATAATTGACTTTGGACTCAACTTAATAATTTTTTAAATGAGCCAAATTAATATTTTAAAATAATTTATAATGTATTTTAAAGATCAAAAGACCAATATATACTAATTATATATAATTTTTAAATTATGTATTATAAACTTAATAATTATAACTCTGACTCGACTTAAAATTAAGTCCGAAGCAAACAACTTTGACATGCCAGGTCGAATCCAAATTCAAAGTTTTAAACTATGATACACCCAACTTATGAGTATGTTAAAGCATAATAACTGCATGCTGATCATGATAGTATTTCTCCATTGGTCTTGTCCCTTCCCTAACGCATAATTTTTTTGAACCACCATTATCTAAACCTTGAAAGCAGCTAAAATTAACACTCAGAGCACAGTGCCATTACCAACAGAAAATGACAAGTATTGGTTCTCAAAATTGGGGTGAATGATTATGATTTGAAGAGGCCGGAAGCAAGCCCAAGTGATCACCTCCTGATATGGAGAACCAATTCGGTGAGCACGGAGGTGTAGTAGTACCCGTGGTTGTACAACTCATCATTAACAAAGGATGCTTCCACTGAGCTGAAACTCACTGCGCTTCTCATATGTCCACCCTGTGCAACTAAACATTGTCGCCGGTGACTCCTGTTATCATAAAAGTGAATCTACGGCATGTATAACATTAACACAGTGATAATGAGATGAACCTTGTGAACAATAAAGGAAAGAAAGATCACTATGGAAAATCAAAAATAAAATAGAAGAAAGGAAAGAGTTGCAAATGACATACACAAACCAGTGGGAAATTGGGTCGAGCTTGGATGTCATCGGTTAGCACCAAATTCTCTTTTTTATTGACAGTGGCATCCATTGATCGATCAAAGAAGAAATGGATGGAGGTATTTGGCCATGGGGAAGAGTTAAATACTGGGAGGAGGAAGGTAGTCCGTGTGGCACCGCTTTTACACGTGTAGCAGGTGTTGGCGGGACGCTTCCTTGACAAGTGGCCGGTTTGGGGCAAAAATATCTGTTTCGGCTTGTTATGGACAGACGGCGGTTGTGATGATGATCGGTGTCTGTGGTGATCGCTCCAATTACAACTTAAAAGTTTAATAAATATGATTTATTCAGATTTAAAATGTATTTATTTTAAAAAATAAAGTAATAGTCTAATAAAAAAACAAATCATGTTCAAATTAATGTATAATCAAAATAGTGGCAAACAAAGGAGCATTTGTTGCCTCTTAGTCAAAACCCTCAAGTTTTAGCATAGTTGTTTGGAATAATTTATTATGTTGAAGGAAATTATATACGAAAAGAGACCTTATAATTTTGTGATGAAATCTACTTTAATGTACTGTCATAGCATGGTCTGAAGTGGAAAAACGAGACGAGGTTGGCGGGTATAAGCATCACCATATATACGTATATTATTGTATGCGCATACCATTGTTTCATTCGCCGAATGAGATTAGTTAGATGTGGCGGGGATGGTGATTTCCTTCATACTTTTAAAATATTAAGATTGCCTTTAATAATTACAGGTTACTTTGAAAAAAGCAAAAAAAAGATTGCCTTTAATAATGTTATTCCCTCGACCAGTCCTATTGCCTGCCGCCGTTCATGTCGGCCTGCTGTCGATCAACATCCTGCACCACTTTTATTTTAAGAAATAGAACTCACCGTATATTATTCCTGGTGCCTGTTGAAAACTTCATCTACAGCATGCACTTGCCATAGAATAATAACTTTAGCCGTTGGGCCCTTTGGGCCCACACCCAAGTTCCATCAATATTGTTGGGTCTTTTAGGCCTCCAAAAGCGACTTTAAACAATTAAAGAAAAACTCGTAATAGGTGTCACGGACCTTCTTATTCTAAAAATTAACTCAAGAAATAAGGCTTTCCCATTAGCATATATAAAAATCACCAACAATCTCTACGACCGATGTGTGACAAACCCAACAACTCCCTTTTACACATCGAGCGTCCCGAAACAATCACCGTCTAGCAACCTCTACTTTTTCATCAAACGGCACCCACAACTCCGGCGACCCCGCACCCACTTGGAAACTCCCCTTAAATCATCAAGTAGAACTTATAAAGGAAACACTGTTGGGCCCTTTGGGCCCACACTCAAGCTCCACCAATACTGTTGGGCCCTTTGGGCCTCCAAAAGAGACTTTAAACAACTAAAGGAAAACTCGGAATAGGTGTCACGGGCCTTCTTATTCCAAAAGTTAACTCAAGGAATAAGGCTTTCCCATTAGCCTATATACAAGTCACAAACAACCTCTACGACCGATGTGGGATAAACCCAACATTAGCTACTATATCAAAATTGCATCTCTAAAAACGAGTAGTATTTTGAAAGAATAACTTAGCATACTCTAGTTTACACTTGGACAATATAGCATTATAGGCTATAGTCATTATAGGCAATATATCCAAAGAGACTAGACCATGGAGATTAAGGCTCACCAAACTTATGTTCAAACTGAAATATTTGACCGAATCAAATTGAAATTGTCGATTCCATTAGGTTTTAGAGCAATTTCAGTTTAGTTAGGTTTTTACTTTGGGTAAATTTTTTAAGTGTGTAAAAATTTGAAAAAATTGACCCACAATCGAAAAGGACTGAAACTTATTCAAAAATTGAAAAAAAAAACTTAATATTCATATTTATGTGAGTTAATATTTTTTTGATTTATTTGTAATTTATTTGAGATGCTTAACATACTATCTATATATAGAATACTTTTAAATATTATTATAATGGTTAAATCATGTTTTAATTTTATTTATCATTGAGAAAATTTCGGGTTTGGCTAGGTGTGTATTTTGGGTGACCAAATACCATTTCAAAAATTTGGTTCTATGGGTTTAGAACCTAACGGACCGAAGGCTCTGTTCTATTCATGGTTGCATGAATCGGAATCGGAATTAGAATTAGCTTTTCAAGGGATCAAAATCATAATCGGAATCGGAATCGGCCTAAATCGGCCAAGAATTAGTTTTTTTAAATCAGTTTAGGAATCGGTGTGAATCGGAATCGGAATCGGAATTGGTCCGAATCGGTTATATAAAAATTTGATATTAATGTTATTTTGATATTATTGTGTTATTATAGTTTATTATACTTTTTAATATTTTTTTAGTTTTTTTTAAAACTATTTGGAATTAATTATTATTTTTTATTCGAATCAAACTCGAGTCAACTTTTAATTACGAAAATACCACCCCTTCTCCCTCACC
>JAVDBV010001241.1:0-15214 GCA_032619315.1 Piper longum
ATTATATATATATATATATATATATATATATATATATATTGCCAATGATCAGTATTTGATAATTTTAGGGCTGTATGTTCATATCAAAATGGTACCTCAACAATTTATGTTCCAACTACAAGCTCACTTCCCCTCCCCTTGCTCAAGTTTCTTGATCTTCCTTGATTAACTTACTTTCGCTATAACTATATTTTGGGATTTCTTTGTCCTTTGACCCTTGAGTCTTGTGCCGGCGGCTCTTACTCCGTCGTGGGGATGTTGGGAAGATGGATAGATAGAATATAGGTTTTAAAAAAATTTGAAATGCAATGACAATTATATTCATGCCAAATTAAAGAGCTAAGAATTGATGCCTCTTCTTTTTCATTTCTTGATCTTTATTGTGTAATGATCCCGTCCAAAGTGTAACATAATATGTTTAAGTCATTTCTTAAAAAATGGTTAAACATGTTAAAAATTTATAATTCATTCACTTATAAACAGGATTTTAGCCCAGTAAATATTAGATACGGGACAAAATCAAAGATCTCACACATTATAATTGACATTTTAGAAGAACCTCATTAGCACCTAATAGCCCATATGATTTTCACATATTACAATACAAGCCGTGAGCTAGGTAAGTAAATTTATGCAAGTGATGGCATCTATTGCAATATGGGAGGACTATATGGGCTATTTTGTGCTAATTGGTCTTCTTGGTTTCATTAAGGATTCAAGGTATAGTAAACTAGATGAAGGCATCCACTATTAGCTCATCAACTTGCATGACTTTTATCCTTGTTTATCATACTATTTCAAACTAGTACTTTATTTATAATGAATTTAGTATCAGAGTTTTAGTGCTTCTCCATTATTCTTACTTGAAAAATTATTGTGAAAATTACTCTTCCAAAAAAGTAGGCAAAGTTACAAAAAAAATTCTTGTTTTAATGTTTCATGGATACAAAAAAATCGACATTTATAGACATTTCATGTCAAAAGATTTATAAGAGATAGTAAAATATAATTAATTATAAAGTCGCAACATAATCAAGCCCTAATTACATGAAGTGAAGAGAAGAAAAAAAATATAAGGAAAATAATAAGAGATGCAAAAGCCTTTTTTTTCATTCAAGATATGGGAGCTATAAAATTTATAGATACTTGAAAAAAATTGAGGAATGGGCTGATCTTGATAATATTTGCACGAAGAAAAATAAAATATGAAAAATCTATCTACTAGAATTGTTACAATTGTGAATATAATTGGATAATATATTGATAATATTTTAGATAATAGAGTTTCTGAAAAAATAGACTTAATTTGATGCTATTATTATGACAATTGTGTAAGACCCGCGTGCATGCGGGTTATTGATGATCGATGTTTATAAATTTATTACCATATTAATATTGTTGTGGTAGACATTGAATATTGAAACACATAATTAATAAAAGTACTTTTGATTTTAATTTTTAATGCAAACAATAGTTTCTATTAGTTGATTGTTTTTGCTAAAGTTGTATTCTTTAAATTAACTCCAACAATTATTTCTACAAAGTATCTTCTGTTCATGCATTTTAATTTCTCAGGCACAAATAGAAGTCATTATTAAAATAATAATATTTTTCAATATATATGTATAATTAATCAATACTTAAAGCCATTATTAAAATAATAGTATTGTTCAATATATTTTTTTGTAGTGAAAATAAAATAATGTCTAAGTTAATCTTAAGAATTCTAGGTATTCTAAACAACACTCATTTGGTGTTCATAGAAAAAGTTGAGAAATCAGCAAAGACTAGGACTCTTCCTTCTCTTCAATAAAGACTTATAAGTCGATTGAAATAACACATACCCTATTCTTAATTCTTAGCCTCGCCTTGCCGTTCATGGCAAGCCTCACTATTTCCACCTACCATAATTGGTTCATTTCCTTCCAAATTGGCATGATTATTATTTCAAGTTTAATCTTAGATCAGAAATAAGTAGAAAATTATAGATCACAAAGAAGTTTAGAAATTTCTTCGCATATTAAATGCCCGAAACCTATTTTTATCGAAAGTTGTAAAAGTTGTTTGGCTATTGATCTTCTAAATTAATTTGTACAATCGGTAATTTGTACAATCGGCGAGATAGAAAATCTTGCTTTTTTTTTTTTTATGGTGGGATGGGTAAGAATAATTATACGCATATTTGGAGAGTATGAACTTTTTTATATATTCCTTTTAAGTTAATAAATTAAATAAAAAAATTAATTACTCGAATTTTGTCAATATAAATCTTCTAAGTTTTTATATATAATCTTTTAGAAAGGAAGACTCTGGTTTTTTATGATGGGATATATAAGAAAAACCATACATATATTTGGAGAATATAAATCTTGTTATATACCTCTTAAGGTATTAATTGGTAAAGATTTACTACTCCAATTTTGTCAACATAAATAACTATTGATGTGTATAATCTTTGGGAGAATAACCGTATATAAATTTGGAGAATACAAACTTTTCGTAGACCTCTTTTAAAATTATAACATTTTTTTATGACTTCACTTACCTTTTGAATTATAGTCATCATCAAAGTTTTAAAACTCTTTTTTGACTTACAAAATTTCTTGAGTCTGCTCGACTCTATGGGTTAGGTCAAACTCTATAGATACTTCATACTAACTAATTTAGTAATTAAGTTTTCGAGTCATGTCATAAAAATTATCAAAATAAATTATCTCTTCTATATTAATAAATGAATATTTTTAAGTAATGCAAATCATGTTTTTATCAATTTCCGTTTTAACATAAACTTTACATAAAAAAATGGGTAGATGATGAATAAGAAGATGATTTGTAAACCTGAGGATTGAGGGATAGAAGTTGATTGTAGTGATTGCAAGGCCATTCAGAAGTAGAAGAAATATCAGGTATCTGTAGTATAGGTTGGGTACAGCAATTGCATCGCCAAATTGTGGTGGTCATCTGTCGACTGGGGCTGGTATTGCGTGTGCCACCCATGGACGCACACAGGGATGCACGCACAGGTGACCGGTAATGATCGAGATCAACAATCCGCAGCAGGTGCGTCAAGCAAGTCTGGCTCTTCGACAGGTAGTAGTAATGGGTATGTAGAATAGAGGTTTCGCAAAGGAGAAATGGGGTTCCTCGCAGGAGGAATATATAACTGGAAGAGTGGCTTATATGCATGCAAATGAAGAGCATACGAAAAGGGGTCATGGCCTCCCAGCTCCAGCTCCAACACCACAAAACCTAAAATTAGCTCAACTGCACAAACTCAATTTCCTGACAGCTAGAGCTGTTTATCCAGTGACTAAAACCAGGTCTCCGCCACTTTTAACTCTACTTGTTTGTCTTCGAGTTTGAAGAAATTCCCATTAATATTTGAACTGTTTTGAATAAAATTGTGCTCTAACCAACTTAACCTGTATTCATCAATACACATCTTTCAAATACGCTTCACTAAATTTCACAGCCATAAGCATAAATTTTTCAAAGAAATAATTGCTTCTGTCTTCATTCAAACAAACCATATTCAGGTTGGCAGAGCCAAATAAATGGAGTCTAGCAACCAATTATTTCAACCATCTCGGATCCTTATATGCTGTGAGTATAATTATAAATAAGTGATAAGTTTCAGAAAAAGTGAGTCAACTGTAAATGCAATATAAATTTACAACTCTTGCTCACCTACTTTTACATCACCGTGAATGCTAAGCAGACAACTGAAAACTATTCTCACTATTGCAGACAGGTGTTGGACATGTATTTACATGACTTTTATAACTACTACAAAACATTATCGTTCAAGGCGAATGTGAAAAGCATCAGAAAATGATTTAGGTCTGACCTCGTGGGCGATGAGCTAATCAAGAATAATCAATAGCACCTACAATCAGGCAGACGTGCTGTTGAAAATTCGTTTCAAACTGGGACAGACTACGCGCAACCTTGTCAAGCACGTAGTGTGTATCTTTCCAAACAAGACAAAAAATATAAACATTAGTACATCTTCAAATTCATACACTATATTTAATTAATAAGTTCTATTACATCTATCCCTGCAATCAGTGGTATACGCAAAAACAAAGATGCTCGCTAAAGTAATTGTATACCTTCGGACAAAAACGAACATCAAGAGTCTCTAGTATACAACAATTGGATACAGCGGTTTCCAGGGCTTTTTCTGCAATGCTACAAGACTGAAAACCAAATAAAATAACGTCAATTAAATGAAGTTAAAGAAGAAATCTTTTAAGTTGAAGAAGATCAGTTTCAACTACAAAACTTCAGTTCTGCGATGCACGTGGCTCAAGATCAAAATACTCCTGCTCTATGTAGGTGCAGGATATGAGCTCAATGTGGGGCGAAAATGTCTTCCATAATAGTTAATAACACAGTGATACCAAACTCTCTTGTCCACAAAAGTCGGCTAATATATGAAAGGCAAACATGAGAAGTCCACTAACCTGGAGAAAAAGGCTGCTTAGTCTTGGGCACCGAAGCGTTAAAACCTCCAGGGAGTAGCAGTTACTGAACAATTGCAAAATAATGTGAATAGCCAAAAACTTAAGAAAAAAAAAAACAGTCAACATCTAAGTATTGATCCAAACAGATAAAATACCTTAAATTAAGAAAATTAAGATTGGGACATCCAAGATCCACTTCCTTTAAATTTGCAGACAAAGAAAGATTCAGCATGGAAAGATTATGGCATCTGGCTGTAGATGATATGGCAACTTTCTTAATGTTTGGGCAGCCAACGCAATTGAGACTCTCTAGCAACCGACTAGGATTCTCGATTAACTCGCAACCATCCACTGATTCTTTCTGACTTGATATCACTGGGTAGTTGACACCACTTAAGTTCCAGTTGAGATCATGCATGTTCTCACAGCCATTTAAGCTCACATGCGTGAGGTGAGTACAATACATAAGAAGCTCCTCTATGGAAGATTGGCCAATGGTTCCATAAGACAAGTCCAGCTCGCGCAGCTCTGGAAGAGCACCTTTACGAAGTGCGTCCAAGGATGAATTTGTGAGATATTTGCAAGCCTGCAGCTTCAGCACCTACAGAAAGCTAATCAGTCCTAGACAAAATACCATTTAGAAAACTTGCAGATTCGCTAAAAAATATTATCAATACCTTCAACTGCAGACAAGTTTCGAAAACAGGCTGCAAGCTCATTAAAAATGTGTAAGATAAATCCAGTAGAGTCAAATGTGGCAACCATCCCAAAGAAGATAGGCCCTCCAAACCAACAGAAGGACAAGACATTAAAATGAGTGACTCAATCAAAGGACAAGAAGCCGTAGTTGCAGACAAGCACACATCTGGAAGTTGGCTGCAAGAGTTAAAATCAGATGTCTTAGTTCATTAAGTTAAAAACTACTACATTGGCAAAAGAAAATGACACCAGCTCACCTGCAAAAAGAAGCATCCAAAGATGTCAGCATTGGGCAAGTGATAACTGCATGAGACAATACACCACACCCCTTTAGTTCCAGCACTGTCATTTGTGAGGCTTCAACGTGGAGTGTGCTCAGCTTAGGGCAAATACCAAGGTTAAGTGACCGCAATCCAACCTACATGAAATGAATTTGTTGAAGCAACAATGGTAGAAAATAACCCCATATAACCCTCACATCGAAAGGACTGCCAGTGCATGTGTCATTCATCTCACAGCCGGCTTGCGATTAACAAAGTGTGTTTTATTAGTAGCTTAGACAAGGTAAAATTCCCAAAACAAATAACAGCATGCAGCCCTTAAATCAACTCATATTTCCCAGACGAACCTGCATACCTGATGCATGACAATACATGATCAAGGTACCCTAATCAAAAGTTCAGAAATTAGATTGTTTATGCAAAAATTACAATTTGGAGATCTATTTAGTTATTTTAAGATTATAATTAGAATTGTATAATTAATGAGATATAAAAATCTTCACATCTTACTTTTTAAGGATAAGTACATTTGATGAGACAGTAACGAGGCCCATTATGCTTCATGGGCAAAATGTTGCACTCATAGAAAATTCATAACGTTAATGGAAGGCTGGCACTGATGAAAATAAGAATACAGGGGATCCAAGGATCTGGTGCCCATTTGCGTTACATGAGATTGTCTGGGTGCACGCCAATTACGTATAAGACCAATAGCAGTTATTTACTATAGCTAAAACATGCACAAAGATCACCTCCATGTATGCTTGAGAAAAGATTTGGCTATAATTCATCATCCATACCTCCTCACATATAGTCAGGGTAAGCAGTATTATTTAATAATAATCATCATCATCATCCACATCTTATTTGAGCTATGTTACATGCATAAAGATTGAGTTACTGATTGATTGCTTTCACATTTAAATCAATTACACAAGGCCAAGCACAAACAAAAAGGAAAAGCTTTGCACAGAATGCTCTTCCTTTTGCAACCTTCAAAGGAGGGAACGTACGATGGAGCTTTGATACATTCGCATTATATATTGTACCTTCCCAAACCATTGATTAGACCCACGAGAATAGTATTATATATAAACCTCCCCTAACCATTAAATAGCCCTCATAGATAACATGTCTTACTGATTTTTTCATTGAAATCAATAACTAAAATAAAACAAGCTGGCATGAAAAACCCTATCCCTGAAGTAATCCATTAATCAGTATCAAATAAAATGCAGCAACCATTGAAACTTACTAATATTTTAAGTCATAAAAATAGATTCAGTTATACTTACAGGGCAAAATGATGCCTTTTCAAGATGGTCACATCCATCTAGTTGAATGCTCGCAAGATTTGGGCATTCAAGATTTAATGTAGTCATACCACGACACCCAACAAGTGATAAGTTAACCAAAGTAGTAGTCTTGAACTCTGCCATTGTCAAACTCTGACCAGAGGTAAAAATAAACAACACATCTTCAGCATACAGCAAAAATTAAACACATGTGCAACAATTATTAATTATCAAAGAGAAACATATTCATTCAGAGAGGAAAACCATTGATGCAGGATGAAGTGGTTATTAACACCAAACTAAGAAACTAAGATAACTCTCAATCAAAAACGTCAGAAAAAATCAAGAAACTAAGAAATTATTGAGGAAGGAGGGTAATGGGCCAAAGGACATATAATGGGTCAAAGAAGTTAGTGAGTAAAATGGGTTTAAAGCTAGTGGGCAAAAATATATAACCATGATGGGATTAAGTTACAAAGGAGAGTAGACGGCCCACTTATCTTATTGTCAAGACCCAGCGAGTCAATCACAATGGTGACCCAAAAGAGGAACGTCTTCTTAAGTCGTACTGGCAAAACTGCAAGCACGAGCTGTTTGATAGCAACAAAACGGTGCTGGAGGACAGCTGGAATCGCAGCCAGCAAAGAAAGCAGACACCCGCCAAAGCAGATTGGTGGCCAAGCATGATGGTGACCAGATGGATTGTCAAAGATGATTTTATAACTGGTTGTGCAATATCACAAAGCCGCCCAGCAGCAGATGCAAGAAATTGGTTGTTGGAGGGTAGGGATGTAATTGAGTAGAGTTAGGCTGAGCATCACTCTTTTAATTTTCAGCTTGTTTTTAAACTAGCTTGCTCAAGCTTGGTTTTATAAAAGGATATATTTTTAAAAAATCAAGCTTGGTTCACGTCTAATTATATAAAGTTTCAACTCAAGCCGAGCCGAGCCGAGCCGAGCTCTTTGATAACTACACAAGTTTCAGATTTGCCTCATAAGGATTGTCAATCCATGAGAAGGAATGGTGTCTTTTGTAGTAGGACCCAGTGGTATGCATGCTATCAATACACGTAAACAATAACATATTAAATAACAACTTGAGCTAATTTGTACATTTTATCAGGTTGAATGCTTCAGCTCTATTCACAGTTCATCAAGCCATTGATTTCAAACCAAGCTTTTGTTCAAGCTCTAAAAATAACAAGTAAGAGTTCAGGTTGAATAGAGCCTAACTTATTTTGCTCAAGAGCTAGCTTGGCTTGATTAGATTCCTATTTAAGGGTGGTGGAAAGCACAACACAATAGTAGATATGTATGAGCTGTCGTTGGTACAAATGCAGAGATGGTCTTTGTAAGGAATCGGTTGCAACGGAGAAGAGTGTGGGTGATATAGGTGGAAGGGTAGGAGGACGGGGAGAGAATCGGCATTGGCACCAATCAACAAGGGATGACTACCAAGGCATCCGCACCTTAGCTTCTGGCATTGGCACTAAGTGAGAACCAATCAACATGAACTCAAAAACTTCAAAGCAAAAAGCTTTGAGATTTATTCAATACATTTCATCATCATAATGTTCAAGTTCTATGACATGTATATAAAAACTCACAAATGTTTAAACTAGGAATGTAAGAAAGCCTAAATAAGTCATAGGAAGTGTTCAAAATAAGCAAATTCCTGATAGATCCCAACTACAATAGGAGTATTCCAAAAACTGTTAACAGAATAAGGTTAATGCTAGTCAAAAACCAAAAATTTACTGTCAAATAAAAACTTCGGTAAATACGCTTAACAATCAACAAAAAAAATTGGCATTCAACAACGTTTTGATGATGAAAGCTCAAGTGGTCGGCAGCAACCAGTAACACGTGATACTACTCACACAAGTTCATACTTCATAATCATGGCATGCACAGTTACTCTTAATAATAAAAAATTTAAAAACAAACACAATACCTCACAATTGTCAAGGACCAATGACCTAATCATGGGACAGCCTCCACCATAACTAAAAACATCGCACACAGACTTTGTCAAAGATTCACAGTCTGTCAAGTCAACTTCTTGCAAACATTGACACTGTAGTAAAAGGGTGTCCAGGCTTTCCTGTTTCTGCAGTACCAGTTTCTGCATCCAAAATCAAATAATTACATAATCGAAACCAATTAAAAAAAAAAATAAAAGAAAAAAGCGGCAGGTAAACACCTTGAGGGAATTAGATATAATGCTGATGCGACGAAGAGCACCACAATTGGAGACAGATAGAGATGAGAGGACATGACTCCGTAAGTTCAGATCAACAAATCTGGAAGAGTATCAACTAGAAGATCGGTACCACAAAACAGCATGGCTCATAAAAAAAACTATGTAAAAGAAGCATATTTACTATCGTACTTGCGGCAATGCCTAAGCATGATTCTTTGTAAGTTTGGCAAATCCAAGGAAACAGAAGTGAGGAGTCCACAACAATCAAGCTCCAGAGCCTGCATTACAAAAATTAGTCATAACCAGTAGACTTATTAGACGAAGAAAGTGTAAATCTATAGAATAGCATGAGATACCTCCAAAAAGGAACTGCGAGAAATGGCAGTCATTGAAGCAGATGTTATGCCCTCACAATGCTCAAGCTTAAGGTCTGTCAGCATAGATAGTGTAACAGGCTACCAACAACAAAAACAAACATATCATTAGAGAAGCCAGAAAAATACATGGAGCGAAGGTCAACTAAGAGACGAAAAGAGTGACAAAGGCAAACCTCGAGTGATATGTTTGGGCAGTATGAGGCATTTAGCACATGAAGACTGAGACAAGTCTGTCCTATCTCACGCAAGGTTTCATCACTAATACACAAACAGTGAGACACATCCAAAGCTGTCAACAAAGAGCAAGAAGTGACAACTGATCGAATCCCGGCATCAGAGAGTTTATTGCAGAATGAAATATTTAAATCACGCAGCTGTAAGCAATTTAATGAAGCATGGGTCATATTAGTGCGCCTGAGGGATAAGGTTTCCAGTTGTGGGCACCTATAAGCAATGTCACCATCAATTGTCATATAAGTAAAGTCGGCAGTCCCAACATATGCCATTAATCAATGTACAAAACAAACAATCACCTGACTGAAAGTCGAAGAGCACGGCATTTCACTATTTGTAGGTGGCGCAGCTTTTCATGGACAATTGGAATCTCTTGAAGTCCAGAACCAAGGGATGCTTCAGATATGGTTAAATGTTTCAGAGTAGGACAATCCGGTAAAACCTGAAAAAAATCATCCTCAAGCAGTCCTTTTCCCACCGTTAAAACTTCGATATTTCTGTATGACAAGAAGCAGCTGCATAAGTATTTTGCACGACTAAAAGATGCATTTACAGAAAGTAGGATAAACAAGAGAATTACCTTAGTGTGAACAAATCTTCCATAGATATCAAATCCACAAATGGAACTCCAAGAATATTAACTTCTGTGGCCCTGGGGTAACGTCTGCACATTTCTCCAACTGCAATCAGGAAGGCGCATGAATACAACTTTTAAAATCATGAAGTGGTCTCATCTGCAACTAAGTTTTTCCTTTTCGACATTAATTCAAGAAACTATAAAAATTGCTCAAGAGATGAGCACAACCCAATAAGCACCACTTTATCAATGAAACAAAAAGCCTATCTATTCTTCTCTAACACCACAGAAGCATTTCTCAACATCTATTACCAATCCCAAAAGTGTGCAGAAGAAAGTAAATTATGTTTTTCCAGAATGTGTCAATGTATACTGGAAGCATATATTATCCTAAGGCATACTACAGTTACATTTACCAACACCAGCCACATGATCATATCAAATTTAAACAATGGTAAATGCTGTTCAACCAGAATAGAATAGCATCAGTGGAACCTACACTGAACAGGAGTTATGTTCCTGTTTTCAAAATTTAAACACTTCCAAAAATCTTCATGGCTACTGGCCGCTCGCCACTGCCGGCAGACTCTAGCTGCTCTACAGAGATCTATATGGCCCAAGAAAGAAAAAACCTAGTAACAAAACGGAAAAGAAAAGAAAATGATTAAAACCATATAAAAACTTGATATTTTCAAGCTAAGAAATAGGGAAAACTAATTAAAACCACAAGGGTCAGACTTTTCTTTCCTCCAAACACAAAAAAAAAAAAAAAATTACATCTATCAAACTGACACAGTGCATCTAATTGACAATATTGTTTCCCCAAGTACTGTTGATGCAATCACAGTACTGATTTTAATGGAATCAATTGAAACTAAACTCAATATAACTGGCCTTGAAAATCAAATCCCAAGAATTGCAGGCCATTATTTATCCTTATTTTATTAGTTTACTACTCAGTAATTTTTCCAAGGTTTTGGGGTTCTTTTGAATGGACATTTTGCTCATTTATTTATTATTACTATAGAGGAAACTTGAAATGGAAGCCCTTTCTTCTAGACAGGTCATACATAACATTAATGGGGAATTTGCACAATGAATCAAGTATTAAAGCTAGACGCTCTCAAACTACTATGCTAGGTTCTTCCTTCCCTAGTTTCTTCTCAATTTTTTCCTTGAACATCTAATCCATAGATTCAAACTCTTCCTTTTGTTTTCTTTTTAATTTCAAGAAAGACTTCTGCAAATTGTGTACCTTACTATCCGTAGTTTGAATTACAAACCCACTAAGGAGAGAAACTAGGTGCAACAAGGTTCACAAGAGTCTCTTGTGCGCAGCCTAACCCTGCCTGTTTAGGAGAATATTTACTCGGGTCTAATTTTTCACAATCTAGTCCCCCCCCCCCACCCCCACCCCAAAAGCAGAGAATTTTTCTTCTCCAAATGGCCGTGCTAATGGTGCAAAATATCTGGTAAGAAGGATTTGAACATGCTTCACTCATATCACTCTCCAAGGATAATAGAATCAGCACTTGTGGAAAATTGGAGGCAAATTTTGCACAAACAAATAGCAGACAAACCACGTGGCCCTGCTTTGGAGGTTTTTGAAGGAGGAAATTTAAAAGTAAATTTGATAAATAAATTCGTATATTAAGGCCTTTTCAAATGTTTGAGGGTTAGAATGAAATATTTGTCTCATAGTCGATGTAGATGAAATAATATTTTAAAATTTCAATTTGTTAGAAATTTCCCCAAAAAAATTAAGCATACCATGTGAAGCAAATCATCGGTGAGGTCCATTTTCACTTCCATGTCCTCAGACATTGAAGCACCATCCCCCACGACATCACTACTTCCAGAAGTACGTTCCCGGGGTAATCCACCATCAAACTCATTTGAAACAGAATTCAAGTATCGAATCATCTCAGTTTCGGAGGGAGAGGACATCTGAAACGGTTCATGAGCCCTTTCTGACGATGGTGCACAAGAACCTAGGCAAGTAATTGAATCGAAATGGCACAACCTGAAATCAAATTTATAGATCAGTATTTTCATCATGCAAGACGTAGCATGGAAGAATTTTCGAAGAAGATTTTTCCATCCTAAGGTTATAAATTTCTCTTCAACCTGAACATAATTAACTTACAGGAGATTAACCAGAATTGGCGGTAACTAATACTAAACCCGATACAAAAAGGAAAGACATCTTCGCCAGAACTTATTTAACATAAAATCAAGAAGCACAGTGAAATAATGTAAATTGAGAAAAAAGAAAGAAAGTCATGCAAGTTGCACTGGCAACCAATCACGTTAGTTTTTAACGAAGTATGAGCTTAATCTCTCAAAACAAGTTGAAACAAAATTGGCCAATTTCATGTAAAAAGTTTTAAACGTATCAGCATACTAACCCAGATATAGATAAAATAAAAGGTTTAAAACGAATTCTTTTTACCAAAAAAGGTGAGATGTGAAATAGCAACTAATAAGATTTCTACCACCTGTATGCTATTCATATCATCATCACCATTACCATCCACCTGATGCTCATATTAACAATTTATATAGCCCTGAGTATCAAGGGGAAAACACGTTGTCAGGCTTTTATATATTTCAAAAAAGGCTACGATCCTTTTCACAAATTGCAAGTAATTCACTATCATGCCCCCATTCTGTCTCTCTGTCTTCTCAATTCTGTGCCTTTCACCACATCCCCACTACTATATCTATTGCAAATTACCAGCCCACTCTTCATAACCCAACCAAACCTTCCGCCCTGCCCTGTATATTACATTAACTTACACTCTAGAGTGCAGACACATCAATTGAAAGCCCATCCAATCAGCAGCTCTAAGGACAAACCCGCCAATATTTATCCTGTTTGAGTTTAATAAAAAAACAATCACTATGTAGGAACTGCAGGCTACCCCACCTTATTTCCATCATAAAAGAAAATACCTAAAAGATATATATAATATATATTTATAATAGAGAGCAACAGTTCTTCATGCACAACTTATATCCTCTTCATAACAATAAGAACCTTGCATTCATCTTCTGTACCGTAGATGAACCGAAGTACAACTCCTCAGTTCCATATTTCACACACTTTAGGGAGCTTGAGACCATAAGTAATAATGCAATTTCAAGAAAAAAACAACAAAACCAATAAAAAAGAACATCAAATACCAAAAAAAAAAAAACAAAGAAAAAAATAGAAGTACACAAACCAAATTCACAATTTATTACAAGTTCCATGCAGCTACACAACCTAGACTACAGATAAAATCTGACACACAAACAACTAATTCATCTCATGGAAAAAAGTAGCAACCATAAAAATAATGCACAGGTGACCGAGAGCTTACTCTGACAGAGCAATTTTTGGCCGTTTGTGCTGAAAATCATGACCAGGACCATCCGTTTCTGTCCCCCAAAAAACTTGATCGACTAAGGTACATTGTGCATCGACATTCGAAAGTTCTTCACTTGCCTGAGTGGTTTTGCTTGTAGTGGCATGAGGCTCAGCATGATTAGGAAGCCCAATATCTAGGTCTAAGTTAGGTTGACTGTATGGCAATGCATTGAGAGGCTGCACATCAGATGCAGCAACTATGGGTAAACTACTACCAATTGAAGATACAACACCTCTCCGTTGATTCCTTACAGATTGCACCAATTCCGCCATTGGTTCACTGTTTGATACTCCAGATCCTTCATATGGCCCTAAAAAGAATTCCAGTGTCAAATCATCCATGTTTTCATTATTTGCCATATGAAAAGGTTCCTCTTCCTCATTCCATGGCGGAACAAACTGCCCATATATGCTTTTATTGGTATCATCCCCCATGGCACACCAGACACAAAAATTCCTCTAACAAAAGATGAAAGACCTACACAGAACCCTGAAATTTACTGCCTAAATTCAAAAAACCAGCCACAATATTCAATTGAAGATCATGAGACGGTTCCATTCACCATAAATCGACCACGGCACTCAGACAAACAACCTGGACAAAATTTACCAACACAAGGAAACCAGACGTAAGATAAAGCAACAAAATTTCCTCATAAATGCAGAAGGAAGCAAAGATCAGGGCCCCAATGACCCTTCCCAAGCAACTTTAGGAAAATCAAGTTCTTTTTTACCAGATAAAACTCCGTGATACCCAATCGGTGTGTCACCATACGCCAGCTTTACAATACAAGCACTCATAACAACAGATATATGCAAGCAATTCGAGCTGTAATTTTGGATTTCTGACTGAAACAGATAAAATTCTAGATACCAGCAAGTAGCAACAGAAAAATAAATAAATAAAAAAGAGAGCAAATTCTATGTCAGCCGCCATGGTGGGGCATGGGCATCCATCCGCAGCCCGACAGGACTCCCAATCACTCTGACTAAAAGCATGTATTCAAAAGACCAAAATTCGTAGATACAATCGATCCACCAATGCATGACGAAGCTAAATCTTAAAGAAAGGTTATTGCTTGCCGCTTCCCCCCTCCCAAACCTCTCCAAGTGTCCCCCTTTTCTTCCTCATTCTTCTCAAATCCATCACTACAACCACCAAAAAGTCAACAATCGAAGAGAAAAAAGCAGCACGCCACCCCATCCCAAGTCAACCACTGTAGAAAAACGATTCACCACACCCCCACTCCATGTAAACGCCGAGGCACAAAATCGAGGGAATCCTGATCTCAGATTTCCCCCATCCACACCGGATCGCCGCAAAAGAAGAACAAATTCACAATCGCCGCCGCATTTCCGAATCAGAAATGGGGCGAGATCGAAACAAGATTTCGTATAAAGACTCTTACTTTTGCAGACATCGGAGGTGGAACGGAGCCGAGCCCGGAGCTATTACGGCAAGAACTCGCCGGCGCCGGCAACGATGCCGGGGTGCGTCTCCGACGAAAGCTGGTCCAGGGAAGATGGAGAAAGATGGGAACCTTTTATGTCGCTCTGATTGGCACGGGTACAGCGCACGTGCGAGGATCTCGCACGAGCGATGGAACGTGTCTCGTACAAACGTTCCCCGCGCGAGGCATCGATGTTAAATGTTCGACTCCGACCGATATC
>JAVDBV010001242.1:0-11100 GCA_032619315.1 Piper longum
GCCCATGCATGTAAAATAGTCGTATTATACATAATAATAAATGATAAGGGTGGTCAAGCAGTTTTTTTTTAATATTTAAAAAGTATCTCCAAAATGCAAATATAAATTAGGATACGGAAGCACTTATTCAACATCATAACCCCACCCTCAACCAAGGGCACCATTTGAGTCTGGAACATTCGCATCCTATAACTGAAAATCTGATGTCTTCAGGTCAAAGAACAACCAAATTGGTACACAAAATAGCATCTGTTCAAGAATCAAAAATAAAAGGTACAACTATTTCCATCTTCAACTAAAAGAAATATCGATTGATTTACTAAATATGAATTATGCTATGGTGAAATTAGAGCCATTTTCTTGTTTCCTGAGCTAATTTTCATTTTCTACAAACAACATGGGCAAAAGCATGGACTTTTAAAAGTATGTTAGTCGTTTGTATATGCCAAAAAGTGAAGAAAATCATTATCTGGATACAAAATGAGCAGCAATGAGGAATGCTTTAGCAGACCTCTAGACCTTCATCCTGCTCCCAAGCGAGTCCAGGACCATTGTACATGTTCTTGATCAGTAGAGTACAGGATTTGTCAGGGTAGAAATGTACCCTGCTGCAGCGCGAACCAAATCGACAAGCCCCAGTTTTAAAATGAAATGGGCAATGAGCTTTATCCTACCAAGTGCCATTTGAAGAAAATATCATTTATGGAATATATAAGACATCAGCTGGACCACCTCTTAAATCACAATCCCAAACAAAAAACAATAAAAATGAAGAAGCATTTTTGACACCGTACTTGTTCGGTTCCAAAATTGGGTGTCTGCTGAGAAAAAACTTCCAAAAGCTGATCTGAGGTAATATGATTGTAAGCAGCAAGTGCCTCAGACTGAGGAGCAAGAGGGTTTGATGTAGGCCTATCATCAACCTACAAACCATTCACCAAAACACTCTTTGAGAAATGCCCATCTACCTATCACGTAAAACGCAAAACACAAGCCTGAACAAATGGACATATTTCAAGCATTTGCAAAGCCATCGGATGAACAAAAAAGTAGAGGCCAAAGTAAGGCAAAACAGTACCTCAGTTCCAGTTAACCGGTTAATCTTATTCTCAGTAATCTTGACTTTTCTCTTCCTAACAATTATCTCATTTCCTTGCCAGATAATTTCTGCAGGACCATCTTCAACATATTCTTCATCATCATCTTCACCCTCTTCTCTCAACTACCAAACAGAAGTGTAAAGATGTTATCTTCTAAAAATTTATTGCAAAACAATAACAAAACTCATTAAATGAACTCAAAACTTCATCTGATACACACAAAAAGCAGAATATGTAAACCTCATTTTCACTTGATTCTTTGATGATTCTGTTTTGCTCTTCCTCCTCGGCCTTCCTTCTGGCAGCAGCTTCAAGCCATGCCTTTTCCCGTTCTTCATGTTCCCTCCTTTGCTTTTCCAATAGAGCCGCCTCTTCCTGCTCCTTCAACCTAATGCGGGCCTGCTCTTCAGGATCATTCAACCGGGCATCCTCTTCCTCTATTTCCTGCAACGCATTCTGCTGCCTGAAGAGCTTTCTCTTATGTTTCTTCAGCAGCTTGCGCTTTTCCTTACGTCGTAGGTTTAGGATTTCTGTCACTTGAGATTGGCCTCCTTCCGCCATTTCAAGAAGTGGTACAGTCAACTGCCACTTGTCCCCTGAAATTACGTTAGAGAATGGTGGTAATGGCCAGAGCTATGATGTAAGTCAGATACGCTTGTACAGCCTTCCTCCCTCAGCTTATTTGGAGACTGCTAATGTAGGTGGGCAACCCAAGGTCAATTTACTAAAAGGTAACGGACATATCATAATAACAAATGCTTTAATGGTTACCATTTACAATATTAAATATTAAATAAAAAGCTATCATCAACTAATCTGTCACAATTGAAAATAAAAAATAAAAAATGAAGCAGAAAAAAAAAGAAACCAAAATTTGGGATCTATTCGATAAATAATAAAAATGAAAAATAAACAACAGAAGACACAACACATAACCTGGAATATCAATGGGATCATAAGTGCAGAATCGGTACCTGATGCAATGCATCCCGCAAGATCTAATTCAATCAACAAAAATGCATACCTTTATCATGTGTATATACATGTTAATAAGAGAAAGAGGAAAGAAACACTAGAAGCAGCAATAAATGCCAGGCCTAATACTCGATTTGAAAAATTCATTCATTAATGTTATATTCTGGCTTATAAGAGTCTTATGTTTAGCTTTCTTGCTTATAAAGTTTCCCAATGAGTTTTTATTTTGTGAATTATTATTGTATCTTCACATTTACTCGTTAGTGCTAATGAGAACTTGTCTAGTGCTATGGGCCTTGGGTGCTTCCTAAAATGACTAGCCATTTTAGGAGACTTACAACCAATATCATATAGTAATTACCACCCAATCTCAAACTCAATGTGAGAATGGGACCTAGAATACCACAAACCCCTGTCCCATACCACAGGCTTGTAGCATTCCACCATGCTCCACTTCATCATCCTCAATGCCCAATTTAGGTAGCTCTCACTCCACGCGACTTTTAATTCCCGACCCCAGATACCCCTCTCTTAGTAGTTCTTTCGTAGGTCGCTACCTCTCCGAGGCGCACGTGGAGACATGTTTGGCTCTGATACTACATGTTAAGGGTGTTGGGTATATTCTAAACTGAATAGCAATTTTAGGAATCACCACACAATCTCAATCCTAATGTGGGACTAAGACTAGGAACACCACCCAAACCATAGGCTTGTAAAACATAGTTAAACCTTTCTTGGGCTTTGCTTGTAAAAGAAGGTTTCTAAAAATAATTTTCATGAAGAACTATTAAAGAGTTTGAGTATTTCCTTTCTCTTTTGGTTTTTTAGCATTATTTTTTCCTTCTTATGTTTCTTATGTATAGTTTTTTATATTCTTCAAAGTAATCTAATTGAAAATTATTCTTCTTCGAGAAGTCAGCACTTGCATTCCAAGCCAGAGTTGGAAAACTGAATTCATTTTTCTTTTCTTTTCTCTTTCTTTCTCACACCCATTTTTTCATTTTATCACTATCCAAACAGATCCAAAAAGAAAATTAAAAATCTCCAAAAGGTGGCTGGGTTAATTTGGTGTGTCAAAATTACCAATTGTATCATAGATAAAACTATGAGCATGAGTCATCACCTAAGAAGTCATATACACATGATGTCTATTATATCAGCTGTTGTTCCCTCCGAAACTGGGCTCATGCTATGAGGTCAATAACATCTCAACGCACATATTTGAGTTTCGCAAATTAAATCTTCAACTTCGCACACAACAAGATTTATCGTAGATGGTGATAATCTAGCATAGAGGCACTTCATAAGTAACAAATGAGGATTGGCATGGGCATGTAAACACCGACTAACCTTGCACTACTAACAATTGTAGGAATTGTACAACAAGTGGAAGGCATTACAACAGATCTGAAACAATACAATGTCATCATTCAATGCAACAAGCACATAACTGCAAGGTTTTCAATTTCGAGAAATTTCGCCCAGATGTCGGTATCGGCGAGCAGCCGAGACGAAACTTTCTGGCGAAGCGATTTTCGCCCAAAATTCGAATGTCAGCTAGATATCGTGTTAAGTAGAAAAAAAATGCCCGGTAGTGGGGGTGGGGAGGTAAAGTAAAAGTAAAAACAGATTTGACACAGAAACAGAAAGATTCCTGTTATCTTGTTGTTTAGAACAACAATTCAAATGGGAAATCATGAAAAATTACCTTTTCTTCATCTTTAAATGGACTGTTTGTTGAAGGAATTTGAAGTGTGGTCCATCATCGCCATCGTGAGAGAGGCAATATTTTCTGAAAGGATGGGCTAGAAAGGAGAACAGGAGAAGGAGAAGAAGGGAAGGGGGGGTAGGGCGAGTGTACAGATTAGGAGAAGAAAATGGAAGCGGCGGTCGCGGGGGGCGTCGGGAGCGGAGAGTCGCCGGAGGAAGGGCGTGTGGGTGGTCAGGAGAAGGAGCAGACCTGGAGGCGAGGGGCGGGCGGGGGTGGTCAGGAGAAGGAGAAGCTGGCTTTTAAGTAAAGATTTTTTGATATATTTATGATATATATGATCTCAATGCTTCATGTTTTTAAATGTTAAGTATTTAGTATTTTATATTGATGGTTGCACTAGTTTAATTGACTTGATTATTAATTTGTATTTAATTATTATTTTAAAATAATAAAAATTATTTTCGTTAATTAGAATCAATTAGTCAGTGGTTTAAATTTACTCTTAAATTAATGTGATTTATTGAATAATTATTTATGATTGAAATAGTAATATGAAATGTTGAGCAACTATTTTTTATATTGTTTATATTGTTGATATTGATAATCTAATGATATATTATTATATCTATTATATATAAGTTTTAATTAGTAAAATATGTGGATAGACCGAGCGTTAGAAACTAGAAAAATCAAGTTCGATATGTAACTATATATTGTGACAAAGAAATAAAATCGGGAGTCATTTGTTAGAAATATCATTTTGGTTGTTTAATCTAGCAATGATGTTACAAAATGCAAAAACTTCCCAAATGAAGTGAAGAAAAAGTTAAAAAGCACTTATGACAAGTAAAAGTCAAGAAAAAATGATTAAAAGAAGAAATTAAATACTTACAACCAATTTGGGAATAATATGGTTATTTTTGTTATGTGATGGATGGACCCATGAAAGTGTTGACTATCAACTTTATGGTGTATAGTGTAGGAGAGGTTGTATTTCTTGATTTGGTAGGTGACTCTAAAAAATAAAAGAATTATTGATACATAATGGAGGTGATTGAAGAAAAAATTAAAGAAATTAGAAAACATGCCTCATGTAAATCATCATAGATAATGCAAATAGTTTAAGCAAGTTGAAGGCATCTGCGTGGGAGAGAGCTAACTATAGACTTGGCAAAAAAGTTAGATATCCGCGATACTTTGACCCTTGTAAAGACCGCAAGTGGGCTAAGTAAAGTGGAAACAATTTAAACTCAATAATGATAACCAATAAGCACAATGAAAGGATAATCACAAATAGATAATAAAAAAACTACAAGTGAAAATTATCCAAGTCTTGGTTCTGCTTATTGGTCTATCATTGATATGAAAAAGCTTATTAAAAATGTATATCCAAAATCTCATGTTTGGGTGCACAAGATTATAGATGACAGATGGCTATGAGGTCCATGAATGTGTCTCTTTATAAAGTGGTTATGTGTTAATTACATATATAAAGTTAATTTAATAAGTAGTTTGACTTAATAGTTTAAAAAATTGTGTTATTGTAGCTTTCTTCCTTAACCCTAAATATCATTACAAACATAATCTTAGAGGTGATTTTGACTTGATTACTTCAATGCATAATGTTTTTTTACAAGTTGTTCCCAAAATCGAAAGGAGGATCAGAATTTAGAAATAAGGTATTATATTATCATAATTAATTCTTAGCCTAAACACATCTTATATTCTACTTAAAATGGAAAAAAAAATGTCAAGCAGATTTTGAGATTTTCAAGAGGGTCTTCAACATTTGGACAATCAAGCACTATAAACGATAGACAACATATGTTACCAGGTTTGTGTATATGAAATAATAATATATTATTGTAATGTAATATTATACGTTGAATATTGATCGGTTATAAAAACATCCTTAGGTTATTGGTAGATGTATGTTACTGATATACTAAAACTTAGACTACTAGCAACTCGTATTTTATTGTAAATAGCATAAGCATCACCTTATGAGTGAAATTGGAGTGATTTCTCCTTAATTCATACAAAACCTAGAAACATGCCATCATACATCAAATTGAAAAAGCAATTTTTTGTTATTAAAATACAAAAATCAGGATAAGAAAAATAGAAATGGTAAATGCTAGATGAGGAGAACCTCTTCTTGATGAATATAACATGATAGGTGATAATTGCTTGGATGATTGGGAGAACCCATATACTAAATGGGTTGCTAGCAATATCCTTGCAAAAGATGGTCACCTTGTTGATGATATCAAACAAGGAGCAGGAGAAGCTGAGATTGATGCTGATAGTGCCATGGAAGAATTTAGGATGAGTTCTTTAGAATCTAGAAAGAGGCAACTACACTCTGATGATCAAGCTTTCGATGTTGAATCTTCTCGCAAAAGTGGTTCTTCCTCAACAAAAGGAGATGAAGTTATTAATGACAATGATGGTAGTGGTGGAGATGATGAAAATGATAAAAATCAAGATGGTGATAGTGGTTTATCTTTAAAATCAATTATAGGAGAGGAATATTTTACACATGCCACTCTAGATAAAGATCATGATTCATGACTAAGTTGAGATTTTATTGTTTACACATCCTTGCGACAAAGAAGACAGAATGATGGTTTATCAGGGAGACATAAGATGAACTTTGTTGAGGAAGAAAGCATCTCTCACGACTTCAATTCAATCGATATCTCTTCTCAAAGTCAAGATTTCTCATCTCGAATATCGGTATTGTGTTAGCCATTATTAATCTCGAAAAATTATTCGGCTAAATGGCCCGAGTTAAATGAGATTCAATAAAACACCACTCAACTCGTTCTGCAAGTAGAAAACCAAACATACAATGAAATAAAGCGTAAAACAGAGACAAGTCCTAAACGGACCTAGTAAAAACTCTAAGCGTGTCCACGCGCATAGGCGGTGAGCTCCTACTTTGTACCTATACATAAAATCTAAAAACTAACGCTCACTATCTGAATGATGCATAACTCGACATGATCATTACACACAACACAATCAAACATCCATAACAGTCAAATAATCATAATATAAAAAAAAAATTCTAACTATCCTATTTGTACCAATTTTATTATGCGTTTCTAATTTACATTGCAATCAAATGACTTGTTCAACTCAATTTACCTAATTAGATCACTTAACATTCATTCACAATTCATCAACCATGCCAATTATCATTTCATCAGTAATTAGGTCTTAATCACATCGATTAACAAATCTTGGCATGTTGTGCTAACACTCACCAACTTTAAATAATCAAATTAGAGGTAATTATACCTCACATCGTCGACAATCAGCGACGGCTAGGTGTGCGTCTCGAACCTCGAATTTGGCACTCAACAGTGTCTGAAGCTCAATCAGGTTCGACTGGATGTGCTCCGCAAAAGATCCAGTGAATCTAGTTTTTCGACAAGCTCCAGCGGTTTTCCGGCGAGTTGAACGGTTTTCGAGCGAGTGCAGCGGTTTTCCGGTCACTGCCGTCGGTTTTTCAGCGACTATTCTAGCGGGGCAATTAGGGGTAAGGGTCGGCACTGTCTCGATGAGCCCGACCCAATGGTGGTGACAACATAGCTGACCACGACGGCGATGGCTATCGGCGGCAGCACCGAATCTGGTTGGCGTGGTGGGTCGCTCCAATTGGGTGATATCCAGACGGTAAGTCTATTTTAGAAAATACTCTTGCTGATTTCAGATGATCAAACATGTCATCAATCCTCGGTAAGGGGTACTGATTCTTGACTGTCACTTGATTGAGCTGGCGTTAGTCAATACACAGTCGAAGTGAGTCATCCTTCTTCTTTACAAAAAGGACAGGGCCTCCCCAGGGTGAAGTACTTGGCCAGATGAAACTTGGCTGAAACAACTCTTCCAGTTGACCCTTTAACTTTTTGAGTTTTGCCGAAGCCATGTGGTATGGTACCTTAGAGATTGCTGTTACTACAAGTGCCAAATCAATGGCAAACTCCACTGCCCGCTTAGGAGGTAACCCTGGAAGTTCATCTGGGAATACATCTGGAAACTCTGCTACCACTGGAGTCATGGACAACTCTTTGGATTTGGACTCAGACTCCACTAGGTTAGTCAAAAAGGCTTGACTACCCTCACCGAACCACTCAGTTGCCTCACTAATTGACACGATACAAGAAGATGGATCATTCAATGACCCTTGGAAAATGACCCCCATCTCACAATTACAAGATTTTGTCACCACTGTCTTCCCTTTACAGTTAAGAAAAGCCTAATGTGCTGACAACCAGTCCATCCCCAACAGTACATCAAACCCTTTTACCCCATACACGATAAAGTTCCACACATAGGGTTTCCCCTTATATCTAAGGATAGGTTGTCACTCCTAACATTGTGACTTCACCGTCTCTAGTTGCAGTGGTGACTCTATAAGTCTTAGATAATGGAGATGTTTGGAGTCCTAAACTCTTAACTAGTCGGGATGAAAGGAATCAATGTGTCCACCCCGAAACAAACAAGACATCCACAATAACACTTTGAATCAAAATTTTACCTCGAACAATGTGGTCATCCTCCTCAACGTCCTCAATTTCAACCGCATAAAGTTTTGCCTTCCCTTTGTCCATCGGTTGTGCAGGTGTCGGGTAGTGAATAGGAGCTGGCGCCTTCCCTTTCTCAGGCTACGTCTGTTGTTGCTTCGGGGGCTGACGACACTCTTTTTGCATGTGTCCCATCCTTCCACAGTTGTAGCACCGACGGGGCTCGTTGTATGGCCATGAATGCATCTTGCTACAATTTTTACATCATCTAGGATGACTCTCCTCAAACTTGCTTTTGAAGTTCCCATCTATGTTCCTTTGGTAGTTCTGCTGCTGGTGTTCTGCAAACCTGTTTTGGCAACCAGCATGGTTGGCATTCTTATGTTGCATAGTTGCCTTCCCCTATTTCTGTGCACGGTCATGCTCGTACACCAACTCATGAGTAGTGGCTGCCTCGATTACCTTAGTTATAGTGCCCCTTGGCACTGTTCCAACCCTACTCCTCAATTCAGGTTTCAACCCTCATAAGAATTTGTCCGTTGTCGCCTTGTCAGTTGCCAGAATCCCAGGTGCAAATCGATCCAACTGCAAGAAATTCTTGGCATATTCCCGGACCAAATCCTCCATCTGAGCCAGAGTGGTGAATTCCAGTGCTTTCTTTTGGACAATAGACTCAGGAAAGTACTATCCATTGAAAGTTGTTACAAATTCCGCCCATGAGATGGATGAAATCTCACGTTGATGGAATGTAGTCTTTTCCATGGATTTCAACCAGTAAGATGCTTCCTCCTGGAGCATACAAGTTGCCAACCTCACTTGATGGCGGTGGGGCACAGAGAGAGCTCTAAACGCTTTTTCAGTAATGTCTATCTAGCTCTCTGCCTTCATTAGCTTTGATACCACATGTAACGACCCGTCATTTTCACAATATTGTGGCCTAACTGGCAATGTGTTACTCAAAAATATAACCAACTGACCCGCCCTAATTGGACTGGGTGTTACTTAATGTTAAACGACGAAAACAAAATACCATTTAAGAACATGAATTCTATTAAAGCAAATAAGTTTAACTTATCAAAATGACTCATAACTGTCCCACAGTTTCGAACAGTTTCCCATAGCCATATTTATAATACAAGAGAATCAAAAGGAAATCTACTCATTATCCATTCGCCACCTGAGTTTGTAGAAGAACCACCTAGTCATCTCTTAGTCTTTAGTTTTAGCTGCTAACCTGCGGAGGCAATTTCGCGTTAGTGATTAAAACACTAAGCCGTATAATTAAATAAAACAATTCAATAAAAACCCTATTCAATATCTAGATTTGTGGCTGTCATATCTATTCTGACATGTCCATTATTAGATTATGGCCTGTCGGATCCATGCTGACATGACAATTCAGAGCTTATGGGCTGTCAGGTCCATTCTGACATGTCCATTATGAACTTATGGCCTGCCAGGTCCATTCTGGCATGCCCATTCAAAGCTTACGATCTGTCAGGTCCATTCTGACATGTCCATTATGAAATTATGGCCTGTCAAGTCCATTCTCCCATGACCATTCAGAGCTTATGGGCTGTCAGGTCCATTCAGACATTTCCATTATGAACTTATGACCTTCTAGGTCCATTCTAACATGACTATTCAAAGCATATAGGCTGTCAGGTCCATTCTGACATGCCTATTATGAAATTATGGCCTACCAGGTCCATTCTAACATGACCATTCAGAGCTCATGGGCTGTTAGGTCCATTCTGTCATGTCCATTATGAGATTATGAAGGGCGTAGCCCGTGTTGAACTGAGTCAATTCCTTGGCTTCGGTTGCACTCGGTGCATGGTGGTCAAATCTGGGCTCAGGCCGACCAGGCTCTCCACAAGGGAAAATACAACATTTTAAATAATTAAACGGACATGGTTAGCTTTTATGTAATCCCGCAACTATGACTACATTCATAATCTTAACGAGAAATTAAATTATACATAAGTATAATTTTATTCACGTAGAAAATGCATGCAACTAAATAGTTAATATATCTATTAAATTTTGACATATATAATATGCCACATTAAATAATTTATTTATGAACGAGAATTAATCATTATCATTTGTATCATCCTAATTTAAGGATATCACTAATACAATTATTTGTAATTTATTTAATTCAATAAGGTTCAACCCTTCAATAATTGTTTTATTTACAAAATATAAATTTAATATGGTAAAGGTGACATCTTTATTTTATTTATTATTTATAACCCTTCAATTTAATTTACTCGCTTGTAATAAGTCGATTAATTATTTACCGTTTATTATGACTGTATTTTATTATTTATGGAAATTTCGAATAATATTTTATTATTTTAACCACTTAACTCGTACCCCATTAAATTAATTATTTTGAAAGATTTATTACAAGTCGATATTATTTTTTAAACTCGTACCGTGTCAAGTAAACCCATATTTACGAAAATGCCATCTTCTTCCCCAGCTCTCTTCTTCTCCAAAACAGAGCTGTGAATTGGGGTGTTTTTTGACAGACTGTCTGTTGAAGGCAAGCTTCTTATCACCAAGCCACCCCTGTCAGTCAACTCACCTCCATACCAATTCGGACTCCAACCATGACCTTTGGCCGGTGCTATCCGGTTTTGCCCACAATTTTAGCCCGAAGTCATCATTCCATTCACGTTAGTCTATTGAGCTCTGTTTGCCTCCAGCCACCATCAATCGTCGTCGACCGATGCCGACCAGCCCCGCCATGCCGTCGCAGTTTCTCCTC
>JAVDBV010001243.1:0-18252 GCA_032619315.1 Piper longum
TGTCATGCATTTAATGTCAAAATGTTATCAAATATCTAAATTGATATGACCTTTGGCTTTTTGTAACACCACTTTCCAATAGTCTTCTACTTTATATATATGAACAGTTTGAATACAAACTCATTTAAAGATTTCTTAAGTGTTATGATACAAAAGTCAGGAAATTTGTGTAAGTAGAATTTAATTAGAACTATAAAGATGTTATAAGTCATGTCACATGAATAGACCACACCACATAGTAGGTCGTGTCTCTTAATTGTACATGCATTTTTGTATGCTTCTTCAATTCTTAATACCAAGATTTATTATCTTTTCATTTCCTTGTCTTCTCATTTTTTAATGAAAAACTTTGTCTCTATAAATACATCTTTATACCATGAATTCTAAATCGTATTATTATCATCCTTCCACTAATTGTTTAGTTTTTATAACATTGTTATCCGTCAGAGTTCACCAAATTTTACAATAAAAGTTGGTTGCACGTCTCGGCACCTATATGTCAACTATACTTTGAAGTACATATTTCTATCGTCGAATTTGTGGTGAGTCATTATTCTTTTGAGTATGCTGTTATTTATTCCTCTTTATTTTTCTAACATTTGATAAAAGTCTACAGCTTTTGTCCATATCCGGAACATTGATCTTCTATACTTATAGTTTGTTTAAATCTTCTATTTTAGTAACGCTTGCACTATTGTTTTCTAATTGTTCCTTTTCATTCATTTATGTTATACTTTTATTAATCTATTGTAATCTACAAATATATAACAATTGATTTCAATTAATCTTATCTCATTTGATCACGCATTCTCATACAAGCTGCATATAGATTGTGTTAGATGTTAAGTTGGGTTCACTTATAAGTCATTTAGTTCAAGCTTGTCTTTAGATTGCTTAGATTTTGGAGTTAGGACTCATTTTTTTTTGTGCTTATCCGATGGGTGGATTGTTTTATATCGTAGGACAAGTTAAGTGGTGGTATTATCAGAACTTAGTTAATTTGGGTTGTTTAGACGTCGTGTTTAATAACCCTCAAGGATGAGATCCCTTGAGTTGTTTTTGAAAACCAAAATATCCATAACAAGTTACCTTCTTTATGGAGGCCTATTAATATTATTATTCCCTACCTAAGCCTACCATTATTATATTATGTTTTTGCAATTTTGAGAGTGGGGAGATTGTTTCAGGTAAGTCCTACTTTGAGGAGTATGTCCCAGGGTGTGGCTTGTTGAGGAGCCCAATTGTTTCAATTTCAATGGGATCGATGTAGTGCTCTACTTTCTCTTCTTGTTGCACCATTTTCACCCCTGTGTATATGAGCTTCTCACACCCAGAGAGGGGGTTATGAGTACAGTATTCTACGGCATATGTCATGACTACAGTGTACTTGGTTTGCCTTCATAGCTCAAAGGAGAGGAGTATGGTGGAATTGGAGAGGACAGGAGAAAGGATATTGCCCGATCAGCTATAGGTTGCACCATGGTGTAGTTTCCTTTGGGTGCTGTGTGATTCTTCTTGTTTTGAACTATCCCTTTCGTGTTTTACTTTAATATAAATTATTGAGTTTGTATGTTGATTTGATATTATAGTTATTTTATTTTGTAGACTGGTAACTTAATTGCATAACTTGTTACTGACATTTTTTTTCATTTAATATTTATATAGATGGTGTTCCTAGAGTGTTGTTGGTGGACGCACGAGGATTCTAATGTCTTCATACATACACATACTCCTGCCACGTTATTGTCGTGATGTTTTATGCTATTTTCCCATTTTATTTTGGTCATCAAACATCTTTTACCCTTAGCCTAGTATACTGATGTAATAACCCCATGTTTTGGGAATTATATTTCCAATAATTTGTAATATTTTGAATAATGTTTATATTTTCTTTGTTTTTTTTGCTTGTTGTGGTTGTCTGTAGTTGTTGTCTTCCTTTCAAGATGCTAAGTAGGTTTATATCTTAGGGGTTTTGTGGGCATGGCCTTTTATGTAATTAAGTTAAGAGATTGCAATATTAAATAATATAACATTTCAGTTCGGTTCAAAGAAGAACTGGGCCTGGAATGTTACACCCTAAGTGCGGGCTAACTCTTTTCAGCATAAAAGTGCTCTCCATACATCCTTACGCTGGAAAGTTAAGCATTTAGGGTTCTAGTTTTTGGGCCTTTACGCCAAGCTAGTGCCTTTGTGCGAGAAAATCTTGGAAAAATGCAGGAATTATGGTTGTGGTCCTGGTGCCCTTGTGCTAGGGTGGAGCCTTTGAGGTGCCCTTGGACCAAGATAGTGCCCTTGCTCTAGCATGCGGTTCAGTTTAGTTGTGTGTGCCCAAAATTTTCGGCTTTTTGTGCTTCAGCTTGTAGAGGTCAATGCAAAGGGGTTGAGAGAACGCCAATGAACTGGGCCCGTTTCCCTCTTCTATAAATTCTCCCCTTCTCCTCCATTTTTCACCCTTTGCTCTCTCTTGGTCCGACTTCCCCCTTGCTCCTTGGCTCTTCTTCTTCATCTCTAGACCTACCCCAACCTCCTCTAGCCTCTCAAACCTTGGCGAAGACCCTAGAATAGTAGGTCTTGGGATTAGTTCCCAGCACATTAACCCGACCTTAGTTGGCTTAGTTTACCATGTTGGCCCACGATCCATCACTTGGTAAATTTTTCACCAAACCCTTAGAGTGTTAGGGCCATTGGTCAAAATTTCAACCCATGGGAAATTTAGGGATTGTAATTTTCTCTCCCTACCAAACGTAGGGCTTCAAAAGGTCATATTATATACTAATTTACCAACCGTTCCATATTAAGTGGAACAAAAATAGTGAAGAATGTATACACCATATAATAAAATAGTGAAAGTTAGGTTAAATTTCCGAACAATTTTATATTGTTCACAACTAGTGAATAATCAAGTTAAGCGATGGGATGGAGAAATAAGCTTTTAAAATTTATTTTTTTGTATTTTTGTTAACTATTAATTGGACATTATGCATGTAGAAAAAAGACTCCATATTAGTGAACTTATTTGTTGATTCGGTACATTAGACTTAGATACTTTATTCACAATCATATATTTATTATTAGCATATATTGTAGACATTGACAACGATTGATAGATTTATACTATTTATACTATTTTGATCTATACTATTCTGATCTATACTTATGATATACCTCTATTATTTACTTTATTATATAAGTCTAGCCCATTGATTATTAATATGAAAAGGAGTAGGTTATTGTACATATATTTTAAATTGAAATTTTTATTTTGAATAAATGACTTAAGCCTATTATTTTACAATTATGCCAGGTTGATACATAGTATATTAAATTTGTACCACCCACACATAAATAATAAATTCAATCCCCTCTAATAGGCAATTGTCTCATACTAAAATTATGATATAAGATGTAGATCATGTATATTTGGACTAATATCTAGAAGATTATTGTAGAGTTAAAAAGAGAATTATATTGGAACAAGACTTCTCCCCATTAATTATATGTGCCCAAAATCTGACCAATGCTAATACGGTTGCAACCTTACCAAAAAATTAAGGAGCTTTTTCCCAAAAATTTGCTTTCGCTGGTCTCCTTACTCTTGAACGTGGTTGCGAAAATTAGAAGAGGTCGTATAATCGGATTAGAAGAGAGTCATTAAATTAGATTGATTAATAAAAAGTTGAGAAAAAATCAGTTTACTTAAATCAGTCAAAATCAGTCATTTATCTCTTCCCTTCTTACCCCCACATTATTTTAAAATATATCATTAGCTTATTATTAGTTATATTTTATTTTATTAAATTTTATTTTTAGTTTTTACAATTTATTTTATTATTATTAATTTAAATAAAAAACAAGCTAATTTTTATAACCTAAACTACCCCCTTTCCAGCTAGAATTAGCCTGAATCGGGCAACTCTTCATCTGATCTTTAGCCAAAACAATCTAACCTCGTTTTTACCAGATTTTATACCTAAACGAGAAAAATTGGCTGGCCGAGTTTTGCAGCCATGCTTCTGCGTGCGTCTCGTTAAAAAGGGGTGACTTTTAAAGTTAGGGCTCATCCAATGGGTTGTAAATAAAGTGACGGTGTCTGTGGCGACGGCATCTACGTCCACTCAAACACACGTATGCAGCAACAACTACAGCTATTACATTTTCATCTATGAAACTTTAATGGGCCAGGATATGACGAATTTATGGTGATTATTTGTGTGCACCGAACACATAGACAAGACCTGTCCTTAGATTCATTTTGTTTTTTCAATATAAAAATTGTACATTCATACTCTTACATACATTCAATTTTAATACTTTTATTTTTTTTTCCACGCATCTCATGCATTATTGATTACTCTATTGGCGCATAACTACGGTATTTTGGCTAGTAAATAAGTGAAGCCGACACCTTCAGCTTCATAAATTGTTGGTAAAAAAAAAATTTTATACTATCATCCGTACAATAATATTTGGTTATAATAAAAAATACTACTCAAAGTACTTTTAAATCATGAAGGTTAGACAACTAGAGGTAGCAACTTATCTATATTTGTCCATTTATCTACAAAATATCTATAGTAAAAATGGCATAATATATCATAAAATTTGTCTTTTAAAATATTTTTTTTCATGTAGTAGATCATTTTAAATTTAAAAAGTGAATTTATTGATGAAAAAATCTTTTCTTAATTAACATCACCTTGGACACTTCCCCCCGGATATTATGGTACAAACCCTTGTACAGTATCTTTCTCTGCTCATTTTTTGCTGCTATCACTTAATTATATGAAAAAATAAAATTTTACATTTTAGAATAAAATGTTGCAGGTGATGAAAAAAAATTAAACTTTAAATTGTGAAGCATAACGTTGGTGAATGTCCAGTAGTCATATTAGACGCAAAAACTCTTTTTACATTAAGTGCCCCATTGACTACTGATCGCTGTGTGGATATATATATATATATATATATATATATCAAATAATATGGGAGGACCATAACATCTTTTGGTCCAAAACGACGGCACGATCCAGTCCACACCCAGCTGTTCGTCGCGTTGTTTACGTCCCAATGAAACTGACAAACTAAACCTCTTCCCTTCTTTGTCCTCGTCTGCTCCAACTGTGGGGCCCATACTCTTTTCGCATCCAGTAGTCGCCCGTCACGTGTCATAAATTGCACGTTTAGCAGTTCCGACACGCGTCATCCTGCACCCTGTCTCCTACCCGGCCGGCGACGAACCGATTTCGGCTGGCGGTGGAATTGCTTTCATTGATTCCGGCGGACGATCAAATTGCTTTCATGATTTTCTATCCATGTGAAAACTGTGATACTGTGTTATTTTTTTTCTTTTGTTTTCGGAAAAAAATGGAAAATAGGAATCAAATCTCACTATTTTTTAATTTATTTAATTTTCTGATCCGGAGAAAAGCCTGTAGATACTTACTAAAAACTTGGCTTCAAAATCTGGGGGATTTAAAACATTAAACTCCACTCTTTTCCCAAATATAAAACTTTTGATACGGGCGATTGCTTCTATCAGAATCCAATGAATTGGTCAGTGGGAGATGATCCACAGAGTTGGTTAAAAGTCAATTTTAAAAAGAAATAGATGGAGAGGCAAACCCAATAGCTTATTAATGCAAACCCAAGCAAATACATTTATTCGGAATAACAATAGGAACATCATAAATAAATTAACGATAATACTAGGACGATGATGGTGATAGGTCGGAGACATGGAAGACATCCCGCCACTCCCCATCGTCCCAACGGCCATCAAATCCAAGTTTCACAGGCTGGACGTTTCCAAACGCTAATAAGCAACCCCCCGTAATCAGAAAAGCACTAACAAGCAACAAGCCTAACCCAGAATAATCAAATCTCCTTACATCTTATCTAATATACTAGTAAATGATCAGCCCATTTACTTTTTCGCAATTTATTTATTTATTTATCTTGCTTTACTAGGGGACGAGTTGTCGACGAACTTTATCAGATGGCGAGCACAAGGCCGGGCATGGAGTTGCCGGTCTCCGGGTGCGAGCTCTGCCAGAGCGGCCTGCGCAAGCAGAACGAACCGGCGGAAGAGGAGGATGCCAGACTCTCGGTGGAGGAGGCGGGCGAGGCAGTGGCGGAGGGGCCGAGCTGGGTGACGACGAGGGAGGTGTTGAAGTACTCGCGGACGCTGGTGACGATCAGCCCATGGGGGGCGGCGGCCGGGGTGACAGTCCAGGCGTGGACCCAGTAGAAAGGGCGTCCGGAGACCGGGTCGGGGCCGGAGCCTTCAGCGAGGACTGTGGAGCCGATGGCGTGGACGTTGTCGGGTATGAAGAGGAAGGATTGGGCCTTGCCGTCGCCGGTGAGAAGGCGCATCAGAAACTGCGCAGAAGGGGGGCCATGGAACCACCACTCCAGGTCTGGGGCGACAAGGCGGTGCACGGCGGCGACGTCGCGGACGTTCAAGGCCTCATAGAGGGCGAGGACCACCCGCTTATTGCTTTCCTCCAGTTCCTCTGGGTTAGCCAGTTCCTAAAAAGGATGGGAGAGCAGAAGAGAAGAGTTGGGTCAAAAAAGGCGAACAACGACAAAACAGAGAGAGATGAAGATTATTGATGGAGGGAGGAGGCGGTTTATATAGACACGGGATTCTGATATTTCCCATACCAGATTTTCTTGTACACAGGTTTCGTAGTTTTTTATTGGCTGCGTAAAAAATGATCAATCATTTCCTCGTCCGGGTCTATTTCGCGGCACGGACTCCGGAGGGGTCGGGAGTGTAACGTGGTTTAATCTGGGCCATTCAATATCATCATGGAAGGCCCAGATGGGCTGGGCTACCTCCCTCTTACATAAATTTTCATGCTTTTTTATATATTTATATATTTTAGTTGGCCTAAAAACATAAATAATAAGAAAATTTTAAAATAATATTTCAATAAAAATAATTATACTGACTATGCATAATATAGAAACAATATTGAAATAATTATTTTGTAAACAAATTAAATATGACCACATTTTTAAGTGAGAGCATAAACTAATATTCATTACTTTTAAATGAAAGAGGTGATTTTTATAATTTTTTCTAAGGTCGCTCTTTCTTAGTTTGCTTTGATTTAATTTTGATATTTATAACACCTTGTATCATATTTCGAACAGTTTAAATCCATAATTTATATTTATATCTATGCCTAAAGCATCTTAGAAAGCCACCAGTAGGTTAAGAAAGAAGGCATGAGCCCTATTTGGCCAATTGGGAAGCAGACTTGACCATTTAGTTATAATTGGACAATTTTTTACTCCCATTTCACCCTTTTTGCTCCAATCTGGCCCAAGGTACCATTTTTATCACTCTAATTTTACATCCCAAGACTTGTTGAAGACCTCTAATTTAACACGGCAAAAACTTGGTCAAGGACGCACTGACTTTGTCGCACCAAACTGTGCTCCAAGCATAGGTGGAAAAATTAGCTAATTCTATTTAGAATCGGCCGATTTAATTCAGATCGGATGATTTTTTATTCAAAAAACTACTTAAATCGGCTTTCATATAAATTGATCCGTAAATCACTCAATTTGAATCGATTTCAACCGATTTGAACCAATTCTAGAATCAGCCTAAATTGACCAATTCTAGATGGAGGTGGGGCTAAGGGAGGATGGGTTGGCGACACTGAGCATCGAACGGCGAGGGTGGCAACTAGGCAATGAGGGGACTGGGTGGAGAGGTGGAAGGGGGTGGCAGTGTGGGGCTGTGTTGGATGACAGGGCCGGGGCAGGGGACATAGGGCAAGGCAGAGCGGGGGGCGCAGGGCAGGGCTGTGGGAGTAGGGGGCCCTCGCACACAAGAACAGGGTGGGGCCACTGGGTGGAGGAGGGGCGAGACGGGGCGGGGCTGGAGGAGGAGGTGGGGCGCGGCAACAACAGTAGCACAGGGGAATGAGCGCGGCGGGTGTGGGAGAGAAAGGGGAAGGAAAATGTATTTTTTCATGGCATTCTCGTAAATAAAACTTGACTCGAATCCGATTTGAATTAAAAATAATAACTAACTCGAAATAATTTTTTAAAAAATATGAAAAAATATATAAATAATAATACATTTCATAATATTAAAATGACATATTTTATAACTAATAATCCACTGATTTTGACTAAGTTGAAATTTTTGTTTATAACTGATTTGGACTGATTCAACTAAATCGATTTCTAACCGATTTGATCCGATTGAGTGACTCCCCCAAAAATCGATTTTTATTCCGATTCCGATTTTTTCAACCATGGTTCGAAGTGCTCACCTGGTCAATTATCATTAATAGATGAGGAATGCATAAATCTTAATAACACAGTCTAAATAACCTATCTTGGTGCAATAAGATAGAAGCATTGAGACATGAAGACTAATATAAGTAATACAAGCAAAGAGGATATCTTGATGCGATGACGTGTTCAGGCAGCAGTAGGTGGACAGGAGTGCTAGCAAAGCAATCTTACATGATTTCAAGTTACACGGGTCACTCATGAATTTGGGTAAAATTCGGTAAAATTTCGCTATGTAAATGGAGAGATGGGCTAGCATACATATTTAGTACTTACACAACACAAGGACATAAATAAACACATGTCTACTAACCTAAACACTCCGTAGACACATCAACACTTAGAAAATATACAAATATGCAGCAAGCCACGAATTCTTGTTGGTACAACATAAAGAGGATGTGCTAGCTAATTGTGGGAATTAAGATCACAGATCTGAAGGTGCATACCTAATGCAGGGGAGACTAACTATAAATATTCAATCAAATAATTAAGCTATAACAATCTTAAAGGCTTTATAATGATTGTAACAATTAATTTAGATAGCTGAAACTATTTTAACAAATTATGTGTAAGAAAATGATAGTCACAAGTAGATAATCAATCTAATGCACAAGTGACTAATCACAAGGAGACACAATCAATGTATGAGTAAGACAATTTGTAAATAATGAACCTAATTAATTAAGTGGTGTGTGAGAAATATTAAGTTCTATTCCAAATAACTACTTGTGCTGGTGAGTAAATCAAACATACAAGTAGTAAAGTGAAGTGGCATAGGACTTGTGTAAACTTAACTTCCAATCCCTACAAAGTCAAGCTCAAGGAAGTTAAGTGTACTAGCAAGTGTATAAACAAATATAAGCATTCACATAAAGAGAAGAGAGAGAGAGGATACAAATAATTTTTGAAGAGGTTTCCAAGTTAGAATGCCCTCTTTTCTAGCTTAACAAGTCATTTATTTGGGTAGGTCTTTGTAGTTTCACTATGACAACTAATTTGTACAACCTACAAGTTACAATAAGACCTCCTTCACAAGCATCAAGTACCAAGGATCTTGCACTCAAATCCTCCTTCAAGCACTCCATACGCACCAAGGAATCTTGTACTCCAACACCCTTTTCCTTCTCCATCACCAAGCGCCAAGGCGTTTTGTAAGTTACAAGCCTTACTCTCAAGCACATGGTAAGTGCCAAGGAGTCTTACAACCAACTCCAATACCATTGGAGCAATCACCTTGAAGTTACACTCCCTTCATGATCTCACACCTGAGCCAAGGGAATCTCCTCATCCTAGCACATCTTCTTCAAAGACTGAGGCTCTTACACACACTGTCAACACCTTGCTAGTTTACAAACATGCTCAACACCTTGAACAATCCCTTACAAATAATGACTTCTTCTTGGTTTACACATGAACCATATAGGAATATAAACCAAATATTACACCAATCTTCACACAAGCTTAAGCTTCGTAATTCACATCAAGAGAGTCAAGGGTTTATTAATCTATGGCAAATGGTTTGTCCAAACCCACACCCCAAATCCCTACCCCAAATCCCTATTTATAAGCTTTTCAAGCCTCTCCACCAAATAGAGTTGTTAAGAGTTAATTCCCCTTTTTTGTCTCTAACCAATGGCTAGTTTTTGATGAAAGTCCAAATCATTCGTCTGCAGACCAATTGACCAATTGCCAATCGAACAATCACTTAAACCGTAGTCATGTTGAACTCTTCAGCTTTGACTGCTGAATAGACAACTCCCCGAACTTCACTGATCCATTGTCTACTCTTAAACTTGATCAATTTTTGAAGTCCCTGTTGAAGTTCCTTTGGTTGCCTAACGCATGGCTGAATTCCTGACCAAACCATCTTTCCAAACTCCGTCAAATTCCTTGAGTGGTTTCCAAAGCTCCTGCCAAAGACACCTTCGATTGCCGAATGTACGATCAAAACCTTGACCGTACTATGCATCTTCTCATCTTCTCCCAAAGCCTTGGCCTTTAGTTACTAAATGCATGACTGGTCGTTGACTAAAGGTGTGAATACCCTTTTTCATTGCCAATAACTCCATGCTTCGGTAGCCAAACTTCTGACCACTAAGTCTGATAGAGCACTGACTGAACTCCAACCAAAGTGTTCTTTACTTTAACACTTCAACCAATTCTTCAATTTCCAATAGTTAATTTTGTTGCTTGGTCTTTTTCGTTACTTGGAATCTTCATAAAATTGATTCCCTTGATGATGAATAGATTCCAAAGGTTGTGCATAGAGAGCTTGCAAAATTGTCTTATATCAACACCTTTTCATGAAGACAACTCCCATGCTGGTTTGAACTGTCTAAGTAGTTAGTGTCAATCCTAATGAAGCATTCTTTTGAGCTTGTCATGTTGATCTTCAACTCTTCAAGTCCTTAAGCACATCCCTTGTTGTTCATGTTTCCTCATTGCTCCAAATCTACACAAGAAGTTACCAAACAAACAACGCAAGATGTCATGTCATGGAATGCCTATGCAAATGATGCTCATGTCATGCAACATATCATCAACTAGAGATTGACAATCCTAATATGAGTCTGTATTAATGAGTACTTTTAACATTATTATTTAATTTTTTTCTTTCTTCTCTTGAGGAGTAGATATCAGTAGTTGACTCTTTTATATTTCACAATAATTTTTTTTCTTTATATAATTAGTTAAAGCTAATATCAAGATACTTAGAATTTTTCAAGTTATGTGGTTAATTATATTGAGTTCGATCACGTTGATTATTTCTCTAATGTTCTATAATAATTAAGAATAATCGGTCAAGTTAAATTTCATGGAATAATAAATTGAACAAGGTAGAAGCTTTGGTGAACAAGCTGTACATGATCACATGTGAACTAAGGCTATATCACCCTCAAGATATCCGCCATGTTTTCAAGATTATTGAAGAAGTTGATCACTTATTTTGTACCTTTGGGTTGATTGAAGTGAAGCCAATCATGATTGGGTTGCCAGAAATACTAAATGGACTCATGAGTTGATTTCAGTCAATGGTTGTGTACAAGTTCATTCATGTCTACCCATTTAGGATTGATGTAGGAAGCGAGGGGTAGTTTAGTATTTTAGAATTAGTCAAAGGATGTTTAAGACAAGTAGGAAAGTTGGGAGGTATATAAATCTATAAGGGTGGACAATCTCTCCTATTTGCAACCCTAGCCACCTCTCTCTGTCTCTACTTGGGTGTCTCTCTCCCTCCCTCTCTTCGTGCTCTCTCTCTTGTTGAGAAGCATGTGGAATTGATTGTGGTGCAAGGATGTAAACAAACATCGAAGAAGAGATTAGTAATTATAATTAACACAAGTGATTTGCATAGGTTCATGTGTTATGTTCATAATTCATGTTGTGCTATGTTATTCAATGTTGTTTGCATGTTCCATACATATACATGATCATATAATCAATAAAATCGATGTTTGATATTAAATTATGTTAAGACATTTTGCAAACAAATTTTAGAAGTAATTGTTTTGATTTGCTAATGATCTACGATGATTAATCAAGGGATGCTTGTTTGGTAATATTTTACTCTCAACAAGTGTGTTTTTCTCAAAATAAATATCATAAAAAGTAGGCTAATTCAAGTTTGAATAAAAACATGTCATAAACCATGATTTGATGTTTTACGAATTCGAAAATCTTGTTTTTGTTTGATAAAAATCGAATAAAAATAGAAAAGATAACAAAATTTTAAAGGCAAATGCCCAACGCAGAGGCAAAATTTAAGTGTTGTCACCATGCATATAGTAAGTTGAGGAAGACAAGCCTTAATGCCACAACGCCCAATGTTTAGGCTATAGGCACCATGGTACTCACCAATTTTAAGTTCATGTATTGGAAATGCCATGACGCTTGTTCTCTCTCTTTTGAACACTGCAACACTCACTTAAGTTAGAAACATGTCCGAACCTCAATGCCATGGCCCTCACCCTTTAAGCTTTGAACGCCGTGGTGCTCACTAATTGGAAATTGCATATGGGTTCTCAACACCACAACACTCATACCCTAACCCTAATTTCTTGATCTTTTTCATGTTTATATTTCATTTTTACCATGTTTATAAATAGCTAAGCATTGTATGATAATCTATGATTGATAATAGTGGTATTATATTTTATGACATCATAGTCATGTTTATGTAATTGCATCATATGTAGATAAGTAAGCTAGTCTGAGTTGTGAAATAGAGTTATATTATTGTTCAGACTAGGATGGTTGTAGGTGAGCATCCAAGAGCTCAGAGTTGCACACTGATCAGTTCTATGTTTATTCATTATTTGGAGTGCTTTATGAACCTCTATTTGGCAATGTTTAGGCAAATTATTTGTGATTATACCATGTTTTCTAACACGTTGTCATATTATAGCTATAAGTTATCATGCTATCAAGTAATCAAGATATAAGTATCAAAATAAACTTATACTTTTCAAATGTTAAGTCAAAGCATAAGGCCTAGACCTAACAACATGTTTTCATGTAGTTTTATTTAAACTCATATGGTTTAGTAGATGAATTATACCATATACTTTGGTGCAATTCCCTGAAGCAAGGACTAAAGTCCATGTTCCATGGCTACTGTACTTACGGTACTAGTGATCGCAATGGTTTTCATTCATGTTATCACATGGGTTTTGTGGCGGCCACCACATCTTCCCATATTGAGTTAGATGCAATAACTCTTAGGAGGTATTTATGCACTGTATTATTAGGAGCTAAGGCAACCCAAGAACCAAGACGAACATGTAGTTTTCTTTTCAAGTATTTTATGTTTGTTTATGCCACCCATGTTCGGTATTGAACTCAATATATCAGTTAACTTACTGGAGCTTCATCTATGTCACATGGGTAATTAACTTGCTAATGTTTTATAATTATGTGCCAATTGTATTAATCTCTCATATGTTTGCCTTTCTGGAATATCTCTCATATGTTTGCCTTTCTGAAATATCTTCTGAGTACCACATCTCTTAAAAGATAGAATAATAGGTTATAACTTACTTATGTTGGAGATTTGTTCTCAGTTTGTTGTATGGTGCAGAGATCAGATCACCAACTAGTAATTACAAGCTCATAAATAGCAAATGCAGCAGCAACTTTAGGATTTAACTGCTCTAGTGAATGACTTAGCTAGGAATTGTCAAACTACCCAGGAAGTTGTTCAACAACTCTTGGCTCAGGGAATTCAAGGAGGACAGCCACTAGTGGGACTTCAACTCCCAAATGTGCTAGAGGAACCGGAGGTGCCTCATGAGCCAGTGGTCCACCTGCAGCATTGGCCCTGCTAGGGGTCTATACTTTGGAAAAGTTTATAAAATATGGAGCTAAGTATTTGAAGGGTACCAATGAACCTAATAAGGCTGAAGTATGAACTTTGAACATGTTGAAAACCTTTAGGGTGGTGGAAATGCCTCAGAATCATTGGATAAGAGTTCTGTTTTGCATGTTTGAGGGCAAAACATGTTTCTGGTGGGAAGTAGCTTAGAGATCTACCTTTCCAGGAATTTGGGACTATCACATGGGCTGAATTCATGAAAGATTTCAACGTTACTTACTATCAAGAGTAAGTCAGAGAACAGAAAGCGAGGGAATTCACTAAGATTTAGCAGGGTAACATAACTATGTGGAAATTCAAACAATAGATCATAGAGTAGGAATGATTCGCACCAGGATAATGTGTTACTGAGAGAGCTAGCGCTAACAAGTTCGTTTGGCTACTCTAGGTTTCACTCAAGGCTCGGGTTGCAAGTCAAAGACCTAAGACTCTTGCAAAGGCAGTGACTATTGCTTGTGCTACTAAGAAAGTTTGAGAAAGTTCTTACTTAATAGTATGGACCATTGAAAAGGAAGGACAAAAGCAAGAACAAGAACGGGATTTCGACTTCTAGCAACAATGGCAAGCCTACTCTAACTCTGAACAACTAGAATAAGCAAAATGTGGATTCAAAGAAGAAAAGGAACGAGGATGAGAAGACCAATCCTTTGTGCCCTCATTGCAACACTGGAAAATGTATAAAGAGTTCCAAAAAATGCTTTGCATGTGGGGAAGCCAGTCATTTCAAGAAAACTACCTAAAAACTTAAGGATAAGTACAATGCACGAGTTCCAACCAATTGAATGCAGCCAACACAGGAGATGTGGACAGGAACAACCTAGTTTAGGGTATGATTGTAATATCTAAAATTCCAGCTTTACTTATTTTTTATTTTGGTTGCACAAATTCATTCATGTCATAGAGTTTTACTAGAAAACATGGGTTGAAATCTAGGGATTTAGATCCACCACTTATTGTGAGTACACCTAAAGGAGACAAAATACTAGCTGACAAATAAATAGGACCTATCCTAATGCGTGTACAAGGGAAGTCGATAGTATGGGAGTTTAATCTCTATCATTTGGTGGGGATTGACATAATTCTAGGGATGAATTGGTTATCTTTGAGCCATGCCGTTTGTAACTCTTCATTTCAGCCCAAGGAACGAACCAAATCTTTATGTTATAATTTAAAAAGCTATTCATTGGACTACCAGTGTACAAACTTTATATCATCTTAACCCTCATGGAGGCTTAAGATAGTCACCTTACAAGGCTCACATATATGATGCATGTTGATCATACTACCATACAAATGCTCTTACACTTATGGGCTCCTAATATGAATACTTCGGGCCACAAAAGAGGCACCACCACCCCTACATTTAAGAGGGTGAGTTTACCAATGCAATGATCACTCTGAGCTACATGAAGGCCACATCCCCAACGTATCTAAAAGGTTGAATTTTTAAAAAATGCAGATGCATAATCCATTTCTTATACTTAGTTCCAACCTTGAAGTTAGGTGACTTATTCTTATGATGATGTTGTTCTTTTGGTAAAGTTGTAAAACCCACAATACGATTCAGGGTTTTATAGTCGTTAGCCGATCCGTTCAACCGTGGTTCGATTTAGTTCAGCTTTTAGAGCACGTATACGGGGCTGAGGCTGCCATGTGCACGTGCTATGAGGGATCATGTATACCCAAGTATTGGATGATAGCGTCAGATACACATCAGTAGACTGAGTTATCAACAAATATGAGAGTATACAGTTGATGGTTTTATTTTTTCTTCATTTAGATCGTAGAATTAGTTTTAGGCCATTTACCATATTAGGATGCGCATTATTATGTTTGGGTGGGTTGTTAGTTACAAAGCATATCATTATGATGTTATAGTGTGTAATATATTTTATGTGATTTTCCCCTATTTTTCTGATATTTTTAGGATTTATTACGAGTTAGATATTATTTTTAACTATAGTCGGAGTCGAGTCAATACTTATTTACGATATTGCAGCCGACCACCCCCGACCCTTTTTCTTCTCCCCCAACCCTGATCACCACCGCGCCACCCTTTGCTTGTCATTGCCACTGCCGCCGACACCACCCTGTTGTCGATCGTTGCGGCCAAGCCCCACCACGGCGTTGCCGTGCTGCCCTGAGTGCCCACCGCCATCGTTAGGCCCCCACAACACGAGGAAGCCGCGCCCTTGCACCGTGCTCTCGTCATTGATTCCGCTACTGGTGACCATCGCCACCGTCGTCCAGTTGCGGCTTTGACATTACCGACCCTCCCACGACCGGAGCAGAGCCCATCTGTAACACGCCATTCTGGTTCACCCGTGAACCGACCCGAAATTGCCACCGGCGATCAAACCGTTCTCTAATCTGCTTGATTGAATTAAGTCGACCTAGATCTACCCTCGGCGTCTTAAGACAGAGATGCAACATGTAAAGGATGGATGAGATGCTTGGGTTCTAACATTGTCCTATATGCATGTCATGATATGCAAGCGAAAATAGAACGAAAGCAATAATGAGAAATCCTAAGAAAAATATGTATTTCTATAGAAAAATCGACAGATTCCCTTGATAGTGCAATTAGGGCCAACCTGTCCACAACAAGGATATGTATATTTTCTCAAAATGATATAAAACATGACAATTTATTATGGCGTTTAGTCATTATCACCTTCGTCTTTATCTAAGTTGAGTTTGAATTCTAAGACTCCATGTTTATTCACTTTCATCTACTCGTTTCACGGACAACTTATCAAAACATATTACAACATGATTATCATGATTCACACAGTATCAACACAACATCATTACACATTACATATGGCAGGCACACATGTGAGCATGGTTCCGCGCTTCTCCTCCGCAATCACGAAAACTTTCATCCCTCACGATTCTCACCTACACATATATTAAAAATCGTCAATAACGAGTGTTACCAATCTAGAAAATAGCTAATATCAAACTGGCAGAGGAGAGATAACTCTTCTGTTGAATAAAAACCTCATATATTTCCTCAAGAACTCTCACAAGAGCACTAATGGGAGCTGTCGCCTTCGAGTAGCAGAGTCCCCTTTCTTTCTCATTCTCATACTTTGGCCAGTTCTCTATCGCTTTTCGCTTCAACTTCATTCCTTTCCACCCTTTATGTCCTCCGTATTATTCTTGGTCTTGAGAAGAGGGGATGAGTACTCTCAGACATGCGCCTTTAGTACCCTTTTTCGCCACAACTCTAGACATGCGCTGCACAGTAGTTCCCATAAACATCCACACATCTCCGGGTTTGAGGAACTCAAAGGTGGAGTTGTCAGAATTCCCTCTTGAATGAAATGGGTTCTCCCCGGCTCCAGAGCCCACTTTGATGATCACACACCCTATCTCAAGATATACGAACGGTATCCCTCATTCCATCTCTCACTGAAAACGCGAAAACTATACATATATAAGTTTGGGTTGGGATTTATACAATAGGCCCGAAGGCAACTTGTGGTGGATCTTAATTTCGAAAACTGACTCGAGGGATCTCAACCTCGAGGGTTATTAATCCGGAATTATGATCGGCTAAATGACCCGTATTAAGTGGGATCTAATAAAGCACCACTCAACTAGTCGTACAATATGTAAAAATAAATCACAATAGAATAGAGCAATAAATTAGGGGCAAACCCTAAATAGACCTGGTAGAAGCTCCAAGCGTGTCCATGCACCTAGGCAACGAGCTCCTACTCCCTACCTGCACATCAAATCTAGAAGCTAATGCCCACTAACTAAATGATGCATCAAACACATCATCAATATCACACATACAATGCAATCATCATCTAACAATAGTCAAACAATTATCAATGTAGAAATATCTCATCTTATTCCTCCTATTTTTATTATGTTTTTCTAAGTTATGCTACAGTCAATTAGCATGCTTGAATTTAGTTTACTTCAATTAGATCACTAACTGTCAATCAAATCATGCAAATCATCACTTCATTCACAATCAGACATTATCACAACAGTTAATCATTCCTAGCATACTGTGCTAATAATTATAAAGTTTAAATAATTAAATCTGATAAAATTCTATACCTAATTGTTAGTCACATGGTGACGGCGACTAGATTGTGGTTAGCTCAAGTGAGGATTGTGGGGAAGAGGGAAGGAAGAAAAAGAAGAAGTTGAATGAGAAGGATGAATGGGGACAATGCTAGAAGTGTGGAATATATAGATTTTAGGGTGAGACAAATGAACGGTCAGTGAGAAAAATGAACGAACAGTCAGTGAGAAAACCAAATGGTTTGTCGAAAAAATTTAACTCGACTCCTACTCAAGTAAAAAATAATACTAACCCGTAATAATTATAAAAATCCAGAGAAGTAAGAAAACAAATCTCATAAAATATAATACACATCAATGACATACTCTATAACTAATAACCCACCCAAACTGCCCGTAACGCGTCCTAATACGTTATTCGGCCTAAAAATATTTCTACAGTTTAATTAAAATAAATAAAGAAAAATTTGGCATACTCTAATATATTCTGATAACTCATTCTATTATTGTCTTAC